>ML779654.1:433084-450032 GCA_009831015.1 Picea engelmannii
AATGTTTGTGACAATGGAAAGGGGAAATTCGAGTGGTTCAAGGAGAAGCAAGGAGATAATGGAAGAGGATCAGAATGAGCTCATCTCCACTATGCAATCTCTCTGCATACAGGTTAGTGGCATATATTCACAATTTCTCTCCATCATGGAGCTTATAATTCATCATCAACAAGGCCAACAACAAATGCAAGATGAGTGCGCAACACTTAGGTCACAAATTGAAGAACACCAGCTTCACCCCAACACCAACACTCCCTCCAGAACAACTTTTGAAACTTTAGAAGGAGCTTCATCCCCAAGGGTATTCCATTATCTCCTAGACTTAAATGCCCCACCTTCAGACTCCAGAAACGCAGACTCGACTAGTCAAGATCCTCCTAAATCTCTATAACCTAACACAATGTATTTTTGTGCTCATACTAGGCATCTTTTGTAGAGTATATACAGTTAAATTTTTTGTAGTCAAGTATAGTTCAAGGTATGTAGAGACACAGAATGAATTTTTCTCTGGTGTTCAATATGTAACTCTGCAAGTCTTGGCTCCAAAAATGTTTATTATCTATGTACTTATTATGTGTTTCACACAACTTTTATCAATACAAATTCTCTAGCTTTTGTGGAAAAAAAATATTATTATATATTCTTTATACTTAATCATTTAAACTTAATTAAATATATTTAATATGTTATAATAGTTGAATAATATAAATTAATAGAATCTTTGGAAAAATTAAATACAATAATTGTGATTTTAGTAAACGATTATATTAGAGCTTTCTCATCTAATATTTGAATAAAAAAAATTAATAAAAGAACATTATTATTACATCATCATTATTATTAGTCAATAATTATAGCATAATGTTATTATTACAAAATATGGAAAATATGTAATTATTCAAATCACAATCATTTCATTCATCATATTTATGTATTTTTATTTGTAAACATGTTTAATAAACATATTGTATTTTGTTAGACAACAAACAATTCACCTTGAAGAAAAAATAAACATTATATGGAATTAATGATTATAATTGTTTGCAAGCATAATCCAAATTAAATGGTTTCATAAAATCAAAGATAAACATTATATGGAAACTATAAGTTTTAATGAGTGATACATCTCAAATTTAATTTTAAAACAGAGAAATCATTAGCGTACTCATAATACATTTTATAAATCAAACAAAAACAACATCAACATGATCTGAAAAAACATAATATACATGTATACTATATTGTTTATAGTGCACTAGTGCAATTGAAAGTGCACCGGTGGAGTTTTTAAGTAAAAATGCATCGACAAACAATTTAATTGACAAAGTGCATATGAAAAACTTTGCGATTAAAGTTTTACAGAGGTTTTGTTTTGCAAAGGAAATCACTCTTCAATGTCTCTCATAATTTAGTGCATAGACCTGATCTTCTTCCACTCCCTCAGCACGTTGGCTCACATCTCCTCCTCCACAGGCCACTCGAGTTTCTACAAGATATTGTCCTCATAATTCTTGTATAAGCCATAATAATTAGCATCAATCCATTTGTAAATCTCATACCTAGACCTCCTCTTCTTCTCTTTGGGGGGATTATTGAATAGCTCTTTGATGTTGGGGAGGAATTTTGTATCCTCAAAGTACCTGTAATCGGGTCCCTTGTCAGTGGCAACGAGCACATCAACTTCATTCCCTTCCAAGTTCGTCATCTTGGCCCCTACTTTGGTATAATTAGGACCGCCAAGCTCTACGATCAAAGTGTCCCAGTGACCATTTTTCCTCATCAAAAAGAAAGGAACCCTGGTGGTTGTATTAATTATAATCACATTATAATACTCTATCAACCTCCAGAATGACCTAAGGCCCATACCGTATATTTAATAGAAGTTAAGAAGAACATTTGAAAAAAAAAATGATGATCCATAAAATTCATGATTATGACTTATCACTAAATACTAAGCATTGCCTTGGCCTCTACCTACTCCTTTATGAGATACTCACTTGTGTATTTACTAAGAATCTCTTGTTTCTTCCTTTCCACAACTATGCACTCAATCTCTTTCTCATATGGAAGGAGCACATGGGAAACAAACTCTCACTCTCTCGGTTGTTGGTTTCTCTTATCTCTCTCTCCCATCTCTTCTACCACTTACTTCTCTTCCTCGAACTATACCAACTTAACAACAACGACCTCCTCGCTCTTAACCATCAACCTAGCCTCCCTCTTGATTGACTCAATACTCTGCCACTCCTTCGACACTCTAGCATGCATCTCCTCATCCATGATCTGGTCGAATTTCTACAAGATATTGTCCTCATCATCCCTATAGACATAATTGGTGTCAATTCTCTTGTAAATATCATACTTATACCTTCTCTTCTTCACCTCGGGGGAATTATCAAATAGCTCTTTGACGATAGGGAGGAATTTCCCAGCCCTACTTGTACAATTGGTTGTTGTTAGATGGAATGTTACAATCTTCCAACAATCAATTGTACAAGTGGGGCTGTGAAATTCCTCTCTAAAATCAAAGATATTTTTAGTAACCCCCCAAGGCGAAGAACAGGAGGTGTAGGTATGATATTTACAAGCAAATTGATGCCAATTATCATGGCTATAGGGGTGAAAAGGATGGTATCTTGGAGAAATTTGTGTGGCCTATGGAGGAGGAGATGGGGGGTAGAGTGAAAACAGAGTGGCAGAGGATTGAGTTTGTCGAGAGGGAAGCCAGGTTTATGGTCAAGAGTGGGGAGGTCATTTCTGTAAGCTATTATTTTTCAAGGAAGAGGAGGATGTGGTGAAAGAAATGGGAGAATGGGAAAAGGGAAACCAACAATAGAGAGAGAAGGAGTTTGTTTCCCATGTGACCCTTCTGGATGAGAAAGTGATCGAGCACATGGTTGTGGAGAAGAATAAATAGGATATTCTTAGTAAATACACAAGTGAGGATATCATCTAGGAGCAAGCCAATGCCAAGGAAATGCTTAATATTCAGTGATAAGGCATGCTTGTTAATCTTATGGATCATCAAGTTTTTTTTCCAAATGTGCTTCTTAACAACTATTAAATATACAATATGGGCCTTAGGTTATTATTGAGGTTGACAGAGTATTATAATTAACACATCCACAAGGATTTATTTCTTGTTGATCAGGAAAAAGGGGAATTTAGAAGAATTGATCATAGTGTTGGTTGTGGATCTTGATTATCTTCCTGATTTAGAGGTTTGTTTCAGTCATGCTTGGTCCACATTCCCTACTGGGGAAGTGTGGGGGGGATTTCACCCACATAACTATCGCCAGGGAGGTACAAGATGGGCCGGCGACAATTTTTGTAGCCCCCCCTGGTGGAGGATTCAGAGGCAGTGCCTCCGAAGCGAAAAAATCGAAAAAATTGCCTTGTAAAATATTGTAATTTCGTAGTCAATATGGACCATTCATTATAAGGTCGTAGATCTGATGGTAGAAGTTATTTTAGGGATTTTTTCCCTAGAATTCAACCCTCTTTTATGAGGGAATTGTATTGTGGTTGTGTATGTGGGTGATTATCATATTCTGAGAGAGGAGATTGTGAGAGGAAGAAGAGGAGGTTACAGTGGTTGAGTTGTAGGTCATATCCCTTAATCTTGTTGGATAATAAAAAGGAAGGACCTGGAAATTTCTATGGTGGACATAGCCCACATTGGGTGAACCAAATATATTTGTGTCTCTATTGTATTGTGTATCTTTTGTGTTTTATTTTCGTATTTGTTTTATTTTCGTATTTGTTTTATTTTATTGCTTTGCGATCCTGTTTTTCTAACACATAGATCTTGACAATCCTAATTATGACAAAGTAGGGATCAAGATGATGGAGTTGGAAGGGAAATAAGTTTATGTGACTAGTTCCACCGAAAAGGGCCCCGATTAAAGATACTTCAGGACTAAAAAAATTCTCCCTGACCTCAAAGAGGTATTCGATAAGCCCCCTCAAGTAAAATAAGAGGAGGTCTAGCTCTGATATTTACAAGTAAATTAACATTGATTCATATTATGGCTACAAGAATGGCGAGAACGGTATCTTGGAGAAAGTTGAGTGGGAGCCAAAGCACTGAGTGAGTGGCATAGGATCAATCTTGTACACTAAATTATGAGAGGCACCGAAGAGTGACCTCCATCTTTGCCTCTGCAAAATTTAACTGTGGAGGTTTGCATATGTAGTTTGTGAATTAAATTTTCTTTTTTCTGGTTGTTGTTTCTCCTGTGCTCGTCATCTTGGATTCAAATAAAATCAATTTTAGGCACATATATATAGATAAAGCAAATTGAAATTATAAAACACACACATATATAACTATTTTCTATTTATCAAAAACTAAAATTAATTTTTGTTTACAAAAAGATGTGGAAAAGTAACCAGTGCTACTACAATAGTTAATATGCATCGTTCCCACTGTGTTATATCAAAAACAAAGAACCACTATGTGGTGTAGTAATTCTAACACACCAATGCTCAATGGTTATTAAAGAACAAATATGTATTTTAGTGATGCGTTGTGTTCTCTAATGCACCCATGACAAGGCATCCCACAAGACGCACCGCTATGCCATTTTACCCATGTTTTGTGTGACGTGGTGCGTTTGGTTCTATTAAACACAATGCTTTGTAAAAAAATTAGGTGGTGAACCAAGAAGTGCAGTTTGTTATATGGAAAGCATCGATGCTTCAATTTCCTTGGAGCACCGACATCTTTTAGCGGTGCATTTTCTTTTAGGATTCACTGATAATGATCCCTTCTATAAGATGCATTGTTATTATAAATCCTTTAATATTTATCACGGTGCCACATTGTGAACTACATTGGTGCATTGTGTGGACCTTCTCACATCGCTAGGTTAAATTTTTTATAATGAAAACTTAGTGCGGTTGTTTAAATGGAACACACCTATGTTCCATTTTTCTTGAAGCACGAGTGTTTTTTTAGCATTACAATTTTTTTAGAATGCACTAGTAACGGGGTGTCCCATAAAACGCGTCACTATGATAAATTGCTATATAATATTCATGATGCCTTGTTGTACATAGAACAAGTGCATTTGGTTAACTTTGACGCACTGCCATGCTAAATTTTCCATGTCAGAAACTAGGCGATGCAATTGGTTAATGGAATGCATCAGTGCTCCATTTGTCTTGGAGAATCGATGTTTTTTTAATAGTGCATTGTTTTTTATAACGTATCGATGTGTTTATTGATAATATATGAATCAATGGCATTGCTTCCTGTAAATTCACAAGATGCAAGTAATTACGAGGTGAGCCGAAGCGTTTAAACACATCACATGGAATATAAAAAAGTCTAAAAAAAAAACAACTTTTAGGCCAATTTCACATTTTGATCCAATGAAAATGAAAATAACAAGGTAACAAACAATTCACTTGGTCTCTTCTCTCTTAAGGAATCATAATTGTTTCACTATAGAGAAGAAAAGAAAATTTGTGGTATTTTCCAAAATTTGGAAATGTGTGGAATCTACTGGTGGAGCTATCGAACTGATTATAGAAAACTACAAATGGGGCGTTTATGGAAGGAGAGTGAGCATCGGTGCTTTTATAAGAGGTTGGAAGAACATAATGAGGCATAACAATGAAAATATATATTATAATTTTTTTTTATTTTACCCTGCCTCGGTGCGCCAAACAGTTGTATGCACTAGTGTGTCATATGTACTCACACTAGCACACGTTGTTTAGAGTAGAGCACTATTATGTATTTTATTTTTTTTATAGCGACTAATGATGTGTCTTATTATATTAGCATTGGGGCATCATTTTTATGTGTGCGCAGTGCATATTGTTCTTATAAGAGCATCGGTGAAAAAACCTTTGGTCACGTGCCTCTACTAACAACCTCCTCTATAAACAAAGAAGGGAGAGATTTTTGGGGGCTCGGTTCTATGAAAACCTCTACTACAAGGTGTTCTACTTGTAGTGTGAGCATCCAATTTGAATAATGCATTATGTATTAAAATTGTCGAGAGAATTTGAACCCTAATGACTTGGCCTAGAGGAGACAAAGGGTATATTATATGGTGGGAAAATATCATTCAATGTGTCATGGCCTTCCTTCCAAGATATGGTAGACACAGAGCAGTCGTTAATAGAAGGAAGAATAAGGTCATTAATGAAGAATTTTGTTTTGAGGATGCTGCAATTTATCCCCTTCAACAATAAATTATAGTTTACAGTGGCAATGTTGAGACATTTTCTCAAGGTCAAGGAAACTTATAGAGAAAAACGAGCTTGAATCAATTCCTATATCCATTGGCTCAAGATGGGTGATAGGCCCAAAGCCCCAACCTCTAAAGAAGTGTTCAAGTGAATCAAAGATTTTTAGGAAAAATCACATTAATATTAGAAATGGATTCATTAACCATTGTAAAATTGTTAGATAATATCAAGGGACGGTAGACAAAAGGAGTAGGGTGGTCACACAAATGTGTATTGATGAAGTCCCTCTGTAACGTCCCCTAGCTTAATCGAGGAACATTACTAGCGGAAAATACACATAAATTTGAATTTTTTCTTCTAATTAACTTTATGTAGCTTATCAACAACAAATTATACATAGATTTAACCATTTCAGATAATATTATTTAAATGTAGCTACATCATGTCGACCAACATGAATGTCGCACCCTCATTGAGACAAACCATGCACACAACAAACTTTGTATTGTGCGCAACAAATATTCACAATGTGCATGCAACAAGATTATTACTGTGTGTGGTGACTATTCCCAGTGCACAGCGATGATTTGAGCACCCCACCAAAAACATGTTGTCATTACTACTAAAATTGACTAACATAGCATAATTATGAACAACATGACATTCAAGCTCATGCAATTGTCCATACTAGTCAAACAGGGAAATGTAGCTAATAAATTTCACCACAACAATATATAATTAATTCCCATGTATAGAGTAAAACACACAACAGTTAAAATCATAAATTAACACAGGAAAATAGATAAACACTTATCTTTTTAAAAAAATTGTGCAACCATCTTCTTTGGAAGGACATTCCACCCAACCATAGACCTATTGTTCCAAATATCCATAGCAAGTCACCCCCGATATGCGGCTAGTAATCCACAAGGAAAGGGTGTCTCCCACAATCCACTCATAGCTCAATATCCCACAACCCACTGGTATTCTCCTACAACTATCCCAAAGTTCCTCCAGATCTCTTCCTCTTGACCTTCCCAACCCAAGGAATGTACCCCTTCACTGTTATAGTTCCATCAAGCATCCCATTCATTTATCAGTGTCTCTCTAGAATAGGTAGTTAGGATTCTCTCTATTGGGAACTGAAGGGAACTCGCTTCTAGGAAAACTATCAACAACAACATCAAACACATGATGCTATAGTGAAACTCACACAAGAGTTCACTCTTTAGGCCTGACAACCTGGGTCTTCAATATTCAGCTCCAAAATGCTCAAGTATGCTCCAGAATTCTCCCAACCTTCTTTCTCTATCTCTAGTGCTCATTTTTTTTTTCTCTCTGCTTGTTGTTCATGGAAAACTCAATGAGTAAAAGTTGCATGTAGTTTCCCATACGAATTTACTCTATTTCACAAAGATAATTAACTTCTCACTCTGCTCAATGTTGATTGTAATTCAACCCCATTCTCTCTAATAATATTTGTATGTGACTCTCACACCCACCCTCTTACATGAGTTTTAATGATTGGGCTCTCATACACTCAAACGGAATTTAGAAGTTATCCCCAATGGTAATAAAATTCAAGAAAAATGGGTTGAATTAATACTCATCCCTCTATGGATCCATCTTAGACACTCTCTTCTCTTGTGGAAAACTCATCCCCCATCTCTATCCATATTCCCAGCAATTGGTATCATGTTTTATTTATTTAAAAACAGAAAATACATCTACATATTACATTGCTTGGCCATAGCCACATTCATATATACATTATGAATAAATTAAATTGGGGATTATAGTGGGGATGTTACATTCCCCATACCCTACAATTTTTCATTTTCCTCGGTGCACAACACCATGCACAAAACCATGCCATATACATATATAAATTTATATCACATTACAATATTCAAAAAAGAAAGAAAAATTCTGCAATTTTTACCTTCCAATAGCAGTTCCAACAAGAATCTCATATTTCTCTCAACATGATGACCCAAATAATGCGCCCCCTTCACTTCTCTCAGTCCATTAGGTGCACCATTATTTTATTAGTGTTGTTAGCAAAGGTGACCAAAATTCTAAGATGTGTTTCCAGAACTCTAACTGCTCAAAAATGGAGTCTTGTATTTTTTAATTTATGTTTTCTTCAAAATTGAAAAAAAATTGTGGGTATTCCTCCCGCATAGTTTCTTCATGATCCTATGTTTCATATTCAGGATTGTAGTAGGTCCATTGAATATTTACCATCCCTATGGATTTATTCTTGAGCACTTTGACTTTCCATACCAAGATGTGTGTTGGTTCCACCCGGAAATCCCCTTTGTTTTCCACCTGGATCACAGTCCAATCAATTATGTGGTTAGATTCAGGAACATATTTCCTTAATAATGATACATGAAATACATTATTCACTCTCATGGATGCAGTAAATGATAGCATGTATGCAACTGGCCCTATCTTCTCTAAGATTTCAAAAGTCCCACAATATCTTGCTACCAACTTTGGGTAGCAACCCAATCTTAGTGAACTTCATTTCGCTTTCACTTTTAGAAAAAAAATGTTCTCCCACATTAAAATCTCTAAAAAATGTGTTCTTTTCTGCATAACTTTTTTTCCTATGTTGGGAAGCCTTTAAATTCTGCCTGATCTTTGTCATTTTCTCTTCCATTTCCCTCAACAAATATGTCCCAATGATAATTATGTCTACTAGGTTATCCCAACTCACTTGAGTATTATATTTTCTTCCATACAATGCTTCAAATGGGCTCATTTTTAATGAGGCCTAATACCCATTATTGTAAGCAAAAGCTACTGAGTGGATATAATCTTCCCACTTTGATGGTTGGTCCATTACATACATTCTGAGCATTTCTTCATTGATTTGGTTAGTTCTATTTGTTTTCTCATCTGACTATGGGTGATACATTTTATTGAGATTTAAGTTTGTCCCAAAACCTATGAACAAACCTTTCCAAAAATTAGATGTGAATTTTGAATCTCTATCTCAAACAATTGCTTTAGGTACCCCATGTAGCCTAGAAACCTCTTTCATGTAGATCTCTACAATATTTGTTGCCTTGTGTCTTGTCTTCACATGAATAAAATGTGTTGCCTTGGTTAATTTATCTACCACCACCATGATGGAATCATGTTGATTCACTGTTCTGGGAAAATTTGTAATAAAATCAATTGTAATCACTTCCTATTTCCACTCAGGAATGGGAAATTGTTGTAACATGCTTGGATGTCTATCATCTATTTTCACCTTTTGGCACTCTAGACACCTAGCAATATAGTTAGCCACTTATTTCTTCATTCTCAGCCAAAAGTATTGGCTTATTACAACTGCAATTGTTTTTTGATATCCTGGGTGCCCAGCATATGGTACATTTTGCATTTCCTTCAACAACATATTTTTTATCTCTCTAGAATTTGGCACATATATTTTCCCTTTGTACATGAGGATTGCATCCTCTTTTAGCTCATAATGATTAATCTTTTGTTGTAAATTACCTTGGTGTAATGTCTCTTTTATTTTTAGATATTGTTGATCTAAATTTGCGGCCTCTATAATTACATCTTTTAAATATATGTTGAACATGTTTATGGCTGAAAGATGCACTTCGTAATCTCTTATGTTGACTGCATCAGCCACCTGATTTTCCTTTCCTTTTATATTCTTAATTTCAAAGTCAGATTCGCTCAAAAATTCTAGCCATCTAGTTTGTCTACAATTTAATGTTGGATATCCAAATAAATGCTTCAAACCAAAATGGTTTGTTCTTAACAAAAATATTCTACCCATAAGGTAATGTTTCCATATTTTCAATGCATGTACAATGGATGTTGATTCCAATTCATGTGTAGAATAATAATTTTCATGATATTTTAATTTTCTAGACTCATAACACTCCACATGATCTTTTTTACTGAGTACTCCCCTGAGCCCGTCCTTGCATGCATCCATGCACACTACAAAAATTCATCTGGATATGCAATCTTAAATATTGGTGCACTTGTCAAAATATCTTTCAATTGTTGGAAACTTTCTTCACATTTTGGAGTTTGTTCAAATTTCACTCCTTTCTTTTGCAAAAAAGTGATTAGTCTTGCAATCTTTGAAAATCCTTTTATGAACCTTCAGTAATAATCGAAAAGACCCATAAATTCTCTTACCTCTCTCACATTTCTTGGCACTGGCCATCCTCTAATGGCCTCTATCTTTTCGAAATCAACTGTTATCCCATCTACTGATATAATATGCCCCAAGTAGTGAATCTTCTTTTGATAAAATATGCACTACTTAGCTTGGCATGCAACTTGTGCTCTCTCAAAACTTGCAACACCATTCTTAAATGTTGTTCATGCTCTTCTTTTGTCTTTGAATAGACAATAATATCATCTAATAAAAAAATCACAAACTTTTTCATGTACTCCCTGAACACTCCATTCATCATGCACATGAAAATAGTAGAGGAATTTGATATTCCAAAAGGCACTACCATAAATTTATAATGCCCATATATTTTTTTGAATGTTATCTTGTTGACATCCTCTTCCTTTACCCTCACTTGATGATAACATGAACTCAATTCAATCTTGGAAAATATTCTTGCACCTTTCAGTTGATCAAAAAGATCATCAATCCTTGGAAAAGGATATTTCTTCTTTATTGTGACCTTATTCTATTGTCTGAAATCAATACATGGCCTTAAGGTTCCATCCTTCTTCTTTACAAAAAGAATGGGGGCTCCCAAAGGTGACACACTTGGGTGTATATACCCCTTCTTCAAAATTTCTTCAAGTTGCATCTACAACTCTTTCAATTCTAGTGTGTCCATACTACAAGGTGTCTTGAACATTGAGGTAACTCCTGACACCAAATAAATAGAAAATTCAATGTCTCTCCTTGGTGGAAATCCTGGGATTTCTCCAAAAACATCTATGAACTCCTTCAATATCGAATGGTATTCAATACTTTCCACTTTGTCTCCAGTTTCCTCTTCCATATGGGATGCAAAAATTTGACATCCCTTCCTGAAACAATTTTTCAACTACATGGCTGAACTTTCTCTAACAATTGTAGATCTTGGAATGCCTTGAATCTTTCCTTGTTGTCCATCCTCATCAATACAAGTTATTGTCTTGTTGTAACACTCTAGGATAACATATTATTTTTCCAACCAATCCATGCCAATTAGACAGTCATATGAACCCAATGGTATGATGTTCACATTTACCTTTGTCTTAAGTCCATTCATTTCTATTGGAAAATATTTAACCAACTCATTAATATTGCTCTTAGCCCCAGTGGCTAAATGAACTAACCAATATTTCTTATGCTTACTCCTTTGCAAGTGAAATATTTCAACAATGTTAGAGTTTATGTAACCATGGATAGATCCATAATCAATTAAAGTTGGTATGGGATGGTTATCAATCTTACCTTTCACTTTAATCATGGGGGATAGATACTATTCTTTGTTGTTTTCCAAGGCTGCATAAATCCTTGGCATATTTCCTCCCATGTCTTCAACTTTTTCAGCCTCCTGAATGTTTTGGACATTCCTCATTCTTTCTCCTTTGTGAGGGTTGTCCCTATATAGGTGATTTCCATCACATCCCCAACATTGTATAGGTTGTTGCCTTGGCATTTTCCCAAATTAATTTGTTGTCTTGTGTTCATTTTGGGTTGATTTTCATTTCTAATTTACTTGGGATTTGTTCTTTAAAATGGGTGGTTTAAAACATTTATGCCTCTGATCCCTCTTTCCTTTCATCTTGTAATTCCAAAAATTTTAGAAGACTAGCCTCTCTCTGCTTTTCTCATAAAGATATTTTGCTCTCCTTATGGTCTCCTCCAAATTTCTAGGGTTATCATATTGTATCTTGTCTCTATAGAAGGAGGGTAACCCAATTAGAAACCTTTGTATTTTTACCTTCTCATCCTTTATGAACTCCACATACTTCAACAACTCAAAGAACCTCTTCTTATACTCATCCATTTTCATGCATCCCAGCTTGAGTTCAAAGAACTCTTTCATCTTCCTTTCATAGTAATGCCTGGAAAAATATTTCTCTTGGAAATATCCTTTAAACTACCTCCATGAGACCTTCCTCTCATCAAGGTGTTTTTCTTTCTTTTATAGGAAAATTCCCTTACGGACAAGTGAATATCCTCTTGGATTCTAGACCCCTACTACCAAGACAGAAAGATGAAAATGGACACTAACATTCCTTTAAATGTAGTTAAACTAATCAAAGGAAAAAGAGGAATAAAGTATGATGTACCTTTTTCTAAACCTTCTCCTCGCTTAATCCAGACTGAACTTGATCTCCAAGCTCCTTAGTGATATCTACAATCCAATGGGCAGCGAAGAAAAAATAGACTTCCTACTCTATCAAGATTATTTTAAACTAAATTTATCCATAATAGACAAGTAAATGCAACAATACAAAAACTTGAAGGAAATAGGCCAAGCATATATTAATGAGAACATTAAAAGTTACTTACAATCTGTAGATGCAGTTGCAACAACCTCTCCAAGTCCTCCTTGTCCAACCCCTTTATCGAGAGATCCACGATCATAATGACAATACTTTTGTTGATTATTCTCCTCTTCTTCACCATGAGAATGCATCCTTTTATAGGCTTTGATAGGCTCAACCACCTTAGTTATATTTGGAATAAGTTGAGGATATGACTCCATCAGTTGTTGCATCTTCCTTAGATGCAACCTAAATCTTGGATTCGAGCCAAACCAACTCGAATCATCTCTAGTTGTCTTTAGAGATAAGGGGGATTTCTTCCCATGATTCTCTCAACCAATCGGCGCTCCCTCAAAATGGGAAACAGAGTGTTGCAACACTCCCTGCTATATGGACAGAGAGCACTAGCACTCCCTACATATGAGAAGGGGAGTGTTGATCTTACAAAAGTTTGTTAAGATGACCATTTCTCAAGGAAAAACATTTTGTTTAGTTTTTCAAATGATGTGGTTTCTCCTTCCAACATATTCTAGAGGATGTATCAAGTGTTTCCATGGTGTCGTTCGCAATGCAACATATGTAGAATGAAAATTCAACATTTACGACACTTCGAAAAAAGTGTGACACTTGCAACAATAATAATGTGACATTATCGAAGTGAGTAATTTTGACATGTAACAGATTTCCTCCAAAAGTGTGAAGTCATAAAACGAAATTTGATGACTGAAATGCTTTGTATATTTTTCGAAGCAAGGGTATGGAGTCGGAGAACCTAGTAGAAGTTGCAAACAACCGTCAAACAAATGCTATCATGTGTTTCAAACCCAAGGCATACATACCTATGCTTGGGTAACAAATAAGGTATGGTCGCCAATAAATGCATTGTGGATCCATGATGATATTGACTAAGGATATATCCACCAAAGATACAATGTGGATCCATACCTCCATGACATGAACTGATTGTAGCCACAAGAAATACACAGTGGAGCTACGAGATGATAAAACATATCCATAAACCAATACAATGTGGATCTGTGTGACAATTTATATATCAGAATGTTCAAATGATCTCCTTCGCAGCCTGGGAAAATCAGATAATAGAGTGAATTCTCAACCCAGGGTCTCTATCCCAATCCCGATGTGGTATGAATCTAGCCATGTGAATAGATTTTTTGATGTCGAACATGGTAGAAACCACTTGATTATTGACCATTGAGGTATACCATTAACAAGTGCAAGGGAAAACACCAATGATTTCAATGAATCCCAAGGTACCCTAGTACAATCCAATAATTTGATTAGAGGTCAATGATGTAAACTTATTGTCGGAGGTGAGGAGGCCTGCCATTGAGGCATGGAAGCCCCAAGGTACTAACTAGTTTCTAAGTATAATTCTCGGATGATGTGCTAAAGTCGATAGGAAAAGACTTGTCAAAGGAGGGCCTTGATGTATCCCCCATCATCAACACGAAATTGACATAGGAAAGAGATGTAAGATGGTGAATCGAATGAGTATGGACTGACACGGGTATTGAAACTGGAAATTTTTTATGGTTGAATATCGAGGCAGATAATTCCCTTAAACACTGAGGCACAACATGAGACTTGGCAGCATAAATGTAACGTGGACCAAAACATAATGCGGCGATCACTGTGACATTCGTCGGATGACCCAAAGGAGTGGAAAGAATCATAGGATTGGTTCAGTGCAGAGGTTTAGTGAATTATCTAAGTGTTCAAAATGCAGGTAAAAACAAGTGTCGTGTTCAAGGGATACTGCAAGAGTTAATTGTAATAATTCTTAAAGACAACTTGACCTACTTCCTTCAATTTTTCCCCCATACAGATAGACAAGTACCTCTTTTTTTTTAACAAGCTTGAGGAGGGTAACACATGCTCAATATAACTCACCTTCGGTAAGTCCCTCTTCCTTTGTTTAACGAACTGGAAGAAGTAAGGGTTTGGTCCCATATGGGCCCTTCAATGTGTGATTTTAGCGAGTCCAGAGAAGGAAAACTCAATGGTTTTTCATGTTTAGAGAGTATGAAAAGAACTTAAAGGCCACTCTAGGGTTGTCTTTTTTCGTAATTTTAGTCTCTGAAGTCTGAAAAAAGAGATAAATTGCTACTCAGGAGACACCCTTTCGAGACCTTGTAATGAGTGTGAAAGGAAGCAAGATCACTCAGTAATATTTTCATATTTAGAGAGTTTGAAAAGAGCTTAAATATGACTCCAGGGGTTTCCTTTTTCGTGTAACCTTTACGAGTCTGAAAAAGTGATAAAAGTCTACTCGGTTACATTCTCATGTTTTTTCGAGTGCGAGAAAGAACAAATATTATGCTCGTCGGTGTCACAAGGTTGTCAAAAAGATGTTGCTCAAAATCCTATAAATACAGATAGTTCTGGGCCCAAAGGATTAGTAACTTCTCGAAAAAATATTAAAAACCCAAAAATGACTTTATCTTAAGGAGAAATAGAAAAAAATAAACCTATCAAATAGTGAAATAGGTCAAAAAATTCATTTACCATTTGATTTTTACCAAACTCTTCCACATTTGGAATTTTCCACCTTTGGGAGGCATTTTTTGAGCTACGACTATGGGATTTGTGATTGATCATTTCCAGTTTCATCCAGACTAGGTTGGTCATTGTTCCTTTCTCATCATTTTTTATGGTTTTATTCTGTGTTTTAGCTTATGTTTTGAGTGTTCTGGGCTCCTTAGGAATCCCTAGGCATCGAACTAGATCGTCTCTCCCTCAAAGCATTGAGGGGAGCACCGATCAATATTTCATCACCCTGGTGCACATGATTAGGAAGTGTAGGCAAATTTAAAGGAGTGTTAGCGCAGAACTCAAAAATATTTTATCTTTTGGGCTAAAAAGAAACAATTTTCTTCCATAAAAAATTGACTAAAGATGTTTAAATGTTTGTATTTGCATATTTCACCATTCATTTAGCCATGATAGGGTGGAAAGAGTGTGAACATGAGTTTGATGAAATTGTCGCTCTTCAAATCCCTCAAGTGAGGGAAGCTTTGAAAAACTACAGGTTACTCAAGTATTTCAATCTCCAAAACATGAGGAAGGAAGTATTATTACTTGAGTACTTGATCGGTTTATGGGACGATGTCGAACAAGAATTTCGCATCTGACCGCACATGCTCGATATTGAGCTCAATGATGTCTATTTTCTAACGGGCCTCTCGAGGAGAGGGGCTCCTATCCTATTGTCGGTCCACCAGGAAAATCCTCAACCAACTGAGGTGTATGTTGTTGAGCATTGTATATCGGGATCGTGATTGGTAGGTGGTTGAATCGTGATAAAAGATGTAAGGGACTTGGCACTTCGATCGATTCTATTCCCCATCACCAAATTTGCGGGTAGTATTAGTTCAAATTTGTCCTCAAAATCATAGATGTCATATGATTTACAGTGTTTAGAGACCAATTTGTTTAAATGGAGTGCAAGGTTCCTTCGAAATGTTAAGGAACAAATATTGAAGTCCAGGATAGGCAAACAAAAGAATTTTTGGGTATGGTTCTTTTCTAGTTTCTCTCTTCTTAGAGTGAGTTCCTCAGATGCATCCATAGGTTTCATTGATAGCACATCCTATGACTGAGCATCATATGGAAAGGTGGACCAATCTATCCCCTAGATTGGGGAATGAGCCTTCAACATTTAGATTTATAGATGACTTATTCTCTTCGTGGAGGAGATAGCTAGTCGTTATTGAGGACTTCCCTTATGCTTGAGTGGACTTACGAGGTAGTGCATACTTTGTGCTCCCCTATGGAATCCAGTGGGATGCATTGGGTAAGAAACTAAACCTTGCCACGTATTTTTGTTTTTGTATTTTATATTGTTTTTTTGTACAATGAGGGATCTAAAAATATTTGTGTTTCATCATGCAGGCAAAGGCGCATCACGTCCAGCGGAGATGCCAGCACTGGGGCGTCGTGGAGATGCACAGGTAGTAGTTGAGCATGAGGTTGCGTTTGGAGGACTTATAGAGGTAGAGAGGAACCTCTGAGGTTTGAACATGATCATCCCACCTCTCAGGAGGTGATACATGCCTCTCCATTTGCAACGATACACAGTTGGGGTTCTCGAGAGTCTTAACCATTTTCTTCTTTGGGTAGCCCATGGATGACTAGGATCCTCAGTTGATTTTGTATTCTCTTATGATGATGTTATGGGCATGAAGGACCAACCTTTTTTTCCCTGTTATGTACCTTTTGACAATGTATTTTA
>ML779654.1:450148-470392 GCA_009831015.1 Picea engelmannii
TTTTTGGTGCTTATCGATGTTGCATTTTATCTTATGTGATTTTTTTGTGTACATGTGATTCATGTTTTTTTTTCAAAAACGTTTTATCTATGCGCAAGATACCGATCCAATATGTAATTTTCTAATGAATCCAACGTTGTATTGAGTTCTCTTGGTATTTTCTTGTATTGGATAAATTCAAACGATCTTTCAAGATGATGAACTCTTAGGTGGAGACATAGTAATACTGGGTTTCAAACGGCGTAATACCGATTAAGCTGACAGACCACTAGTTGAGAGTATAGGTTAATAATCAAATAAGTTATACCTAGAGAGGAAGATTTAGTTAAGATTCTGATGATGGCATGATATTCTGCCATGTTATTGGTTGTCGATATGAGGAAAATTCCTCATGAACTCACCAACTCACCAAAGTGGTAGATGACCCAAGTTGCAGAAGCAATGCTCTGGGTGTGTTGAATGGCGCTATCCGCAAACCCAACAAAGATGGGAAAGGGAGATTTTATCTGCGCATGCAATCACAAGACAAAGTATAAGAAGATAAGACAAAACACGTGCATGCAAGAGAAAAGATACACCAAATCAAAAGTATATAGTACAATAATGTACAAAGCACACATGCCAGATGTTCTATACATAGTACTTCTTGAGGTAAATCTCATTTCGGGGCTAACCGAGAGATATTCCATCGTAGTCAAACAACTTGCAGGCGCCTCTATGTAATACACGTTTTATGATATAAGGTCCATGCCACAAAGGTTCTAACTTTCTTGTCCCTAATTTATCATGAGCTTGGTCATAAATTAGGACCAAGTCTCCTTCTGCAAAAGCATGAGGTTGAACGGATTTGTCATATTGACTCTTCATTCATTTTTAATATGTCTTGTTAATGAGAGAAGCATCACTACGTGTTTCGTCCAACTTGGTTAAATACAAGAATCATTCCTCTTCAGCAGAGGTGTCAGGCATGAGTTCCATGGTGAGTTTAAACGAAGGGATCTCACACTCGATTGGTAACACCACTTCTATGCCATAAACCAACTAGAATGGAGTGCATCCAGTTGCAGTTTTCACCTTAGTGCGATAGGCCCAGAGTGCGGAGAAAATTTCCAAGTGCCAATAGGTTTTGTTCGTCCCCACCATGCATTGGAGCATGGTATTTAGGAATTTTTTGATAGCTTCAACTTGTCTGTTTGCTTGAGGATAATAGGGGGATAATTTTTCATGGAGAAAACCCAACTTGACGTGCAACTCACTCATCATCTCATTCTAGAAATGTGAGCCATGATCGGTGACAATATCTTGCGGGACACCGAAGCGAGTGATGATGTGGTTAAAAACAAAGAGTTTTGTAGTACGACCATCGTTAAGAAATGTAGGCATAGCCTCAGCCCATTTTCTAAAATAATCAACGAAAATGATGATATAATCGTTCCCCCAGGCTGAGGTAGGCTTACATTGCATAAAATCAATGCCCTATTTTGCAAAGGGGGCGAAGGAAACAATGGGATGTAGCATAGCAGGGTGGGTACGTGCCTTTTTCTAAAAACCTTGACAAGTGGGCATCGTTTGATGGCCTCGATACAATATTTGAAGATAGAGGGACAAAAATACCTGGCATGTAATATTTTTTAGGCTATAGCCATCCCAGAAAGATGACTACCACAAGCTCCAAGGTGGCATTCATTCAAAACTCGTTCAGCCTCATCGTGGTTTAAACAACATTGTATGACAGTATCAATACCATGACGGTACAAAGTGTCATCGATGATAAGGTAGCATTTAGAATGGTGGTGGATATGACGATGTCTATCACATGAAATGTATGGCTGGAAACATTGGGTTTGGAGATAGAGAAGAATATCTCCATACTAAGGATCAGACATGCTAATGAGGAACAAGGATTCGTAGAGAAGAGAATCATTGGGCTCAGTATCCTCATCAGTATAGGGAAGATCGCAAATCAGTTTCAAAAAAACCAACATTTTTTTAGCTTTTGATTTGGCAAACTCAAAATCAAATTCTTGAAGAATAACGATCCATTTGGAATACTTTCCCCTGATGAATTGACGAGTTAAGATATGGTACATGGGGTTCGAGTCTGTGATGACCGTGGTAGTGTGTAATAGGATGTAATGGTGAAATATTTGGACAGAAATAACCGTAGCCAGAGCCAAATTTTCAACATGTGAATATCGAAGCTTAGGACCAGATAGACTCTCACTCAGATAGTAGATCACATGTTTGTCACCATTAATATCCTCTTGAAATAACACCATAAAAATAGTGGAAGTAGAGGTGGCCAAATAAAGGATATAGTCTCGTGCAAAATCTGGTGGGTGCAAGAGAGGCATTTGTGTTAACGAATGCTTAAGGGAATCGAAAGAGAGTTGAGAAGTGTCATCCCAAATGAAAGGAGTGTCTTTCTGCAACAATATCATAAATCATTTAGTGAGTTCGGTGTAATTACAAATTAAACGATGAATAAATTTGTCTTTCCCTTGCAAACTTTGTAGTTGGGTCAGATTTTGGGGAAGGAGTAAAGTGAGAATAGATTTTACTTTTAAGGGATCCACCCTAATTCCATATTTGGAGACGACGAATTCGAGGAGTCGGCCTGATTCGACAGCAAAGATGCATTTTTGAGGGTTCAAATGCATGTGGTAAAACCTACATCGAAGAAATATGTCCCGTAAGTGACCAATATGGTATCGTCGGTGATATGAATGAGCGAGTAAATCATCAAGGTAGGGTTCCACAATATGTTTGATATCGTGGAAAGCATACGACATGGACCGTTGGAAGGTAGCTCCATTGTTTTTAAGACCAAAAGGTAGCTTCTGATAAGAAAATGTCCCCCAAGGGAAGATGAATTTTGTTTTATGTTGATCAGTCGGTATAATATCAATCTGGTTATACCCTGAGAAACCATCCATGAAATAAAAAATGATTTTTGTAGCGCAATTATCGATGATTTGGTCGATAAAAATTGTAGGGTAATTATGTTTGGGACAAGCCTTATTAAGATCCATGTAATCAATGCAGAAACGAATGGTCCCTTGTTTCTTAGTGACCAGAACAATGTTAGAAACCCATTTAATCAAGGGGATAGGATAAATAAAACCAGACTTCAATAGCTTTTCAAATTCTGCCTTTATAGTCACAGTTTTCTTAGAATGAATCGGGAAAAAAAAAATTCGTATAGGTTTAACGCTTGGGTAAGTTTTGTCTCATGAAAAACAATCGATGGATTGATCCCTAGCATTTCTTTGTAACTCCAAGCGAAGATGTCGCAGAATTATTTGAACAACGCGGTATAATCTTCCACTTCCTCGGGTGAACAATTGGCACCGAGATGAACATTTTCCACAATACGTTCTTTGATCAAGATGTCGATAGAAATCATAGAAGAGATATTTCCCAAATTCCCATCGGAAATAGTGTCCCGGGTAAGTATGGGAGATTGGGGAGAATCGAAAACACCATCAGGAAAGATAGAGTGTATGTGTTTCTCAATTTCATCCAAACTAGGAAGAAAGGATGAACGATAATGGTTATCATCCCAAGGTACCTCTTTGATAATAATAATTTCCATAATGGATTCATCTGATGGAAAAATCCGGAGGATGTAATCGAAAGTAGAGGATAGGGAATCCAACCATGATGGAAATGAGTAAGCAGTGGATGCCAATATATGTTGGTTTTCCGGTGAGGGAGAGGCGGATTGGATGGCATCATATGAAGCCTCGACATGACTAAGTTGCATAGTGTCACCTAGTGCATCAAATTCTAAAGGACTAGGAACAACCCAATGATCATATGACTCGTAGGATTGATACACTAGGTGACACTATGGAAAAATTTGGAGGATGTAATCGAAAGTAGAGGATAGGGAATCCAACCAAGATGGAAACGAGTAAGCGGTGGATGCCAACAGATGTTGGTTTTCCGGTGAGGGAGAGGCGGATTGGATGGCATCATATGAAGCCTCGACATGACTAAGTTGCATAGTGTCACCTAGTGCATCAAATTCTAAAGGACTAGGAACAACCCAATGATCATATGACTCGTAGGATTGATACACCATAGTCAAGATCATATTGATTGTGGAAATATGTTGCGAGGTGGGAGGAAGCGATATAGGGAAGGTACCCATAAGCTAAGAGTATTTTAAAATACCTACTCCTACACTTTCGTAAGTGATCTTATAATCTCCCAAGAAAGGAATGTTGTTGGCTATAGGAGTGCGAGCGTTGGGGGTACAGTGATCTAACTCATCGATCATGACAATTTTACCTTGATAGGGGAATTGTACACATCAAAACACCGATGAAGCGACGAAATTCATGGCATAAAACCAACTTCTTCCTAACAACAAGTTGTAATCAAGGGGAGCATCGACTACCTCCACATCCACAGAGGTAGTCTTGCTTAACAATTGAACAACTAAGGACTATAAGAGTCCATGAGGATTAAAAACTTGCCCATCGAATGCTAGTAACATTGTAGGGGATTGATTAAGTGCAAGTGATTTCAACCATTTCCAACAAGCTAATGACATGACACATGTGGAGGCTCTCTCATCCAGTATTGTGTGATAAATGTGTTGGTTATGGACCACAACATCGATCTGAAAAGCAAGCTAGTGAGAGATTCATGACTTGAAATTATCAATGTTAAACGTGATGTTATTAGACAAATCAAGATCGATCACTCTGATGGCGTCCAAGAGTGTTCTACGTTGTCTTGGGTAATGTTGTATAACTTCGAGAGTAGACATAGCACACAGTGCTTGATCCAAATCTTCAACAATATTGTATTTTTTGGCGGCACATGAACTAGGATCAAAAGTTGATTTTTGAATATTTCTCTTGGGAGGGCGTAAAATAGAGTCGAAATTAGGTTTCTCAATCTGAAGTGGCATAGATTGACGAGTAACAGTGGTGGAAGGTGGATCTAGATCTGATGCAATACCATTAGTAACCTTTTCTTTATCAGGTTTAGTCGGAGTGTCATATGTTGTAGTGTGAGTGGTTAAATCAATCCCATTAAAAATATAAATATGGGCACTCGATGAGGCTTCCTCATTAGGAGGGTGATTGGGATTACCCCCTGCCGAAGGAGCAGGGGCTTGCGCAACCATGGACTACTGCTGAGGAAAAGGTTGTGTCAACACAATGGATTGGTAATTCCCTTTGAAAAGTTTTCCAACTTCTTCATGATGAGGATAGTCTCAGGTGTAATGATCATCACCACAAATGAGACACGAAAATTTTGGTTTTCATTGTGGTTGTTTCTCAGGAGTAGGTGGTTGATTTGGTGTTTTTGGATTTTTATTATTATTGTTGTTCTTTTTGGGTTTATTTTTCATTTTCTTCCTTCCCCCAGATTGTTGTGAAGAAGCAGATTGAACTGCATTCACCTCAAATATTTGATTCGGGGGGGAGGTGGAGGAGAGTGAGGTTGAACCAATAACAGGTGCAGGAATGGAGCGATTTTCCAAGCCGACCGACTATGACAAATATTAGGTTTTGACGACACTGATAATTCCATCTTCATGAGTTGTGGAAGATAGTTTGGATGGATCGGTGGACGTGTGGGGAGAATTTGGTATCAATTCATACAAAGAACCGGATTGGGAACAAACCAAATCTAGGTACTGAGCATAAGAAATGGCTTCCTCTTTAGTGACAACACCACCCATGGAAATGTCACGAGCAATTGGGGGTAAAATAGATTTAGTAAACCATTCCACCAACAATTGGTCAAGAATGGTCGCTTTGATCAAACTTCGTTGTCGTCTCCACTCATGAATATGATCAAAGATATGTATAGAGTTATTTTGACGAAGGGAAGTCAAGAGTTATGTACCAGTCTCGTAACAGATGGGTAATTTAAAATGCATGAGAAAATCCATGGCCAGGGAATTGAAATCTTGAAAAGTATTGAATTGGAGTTCAATGTACCATTTGGTTGTTGAGCTCGTAAGTGTGCACTGGAAAAGATGCAACCGGATAGAATCATCCATAAGTGAGTTTGATGAACACCATGGTTGAAATGTCATAACGTGGTTACTCAGGTCTTCGTCGAGTTTACCGTCAAATTTCAAGATGTTAGAAGGTAACTTAGCAGGAATTACTGGCCAGAAAGGTAAATGTAGTATGGGATCATTTCTCAACTGTGATAAATCTGGTAGATACAACATGGCTAGGAATGATAGTTGTCAGTTAACCTGAGGATGATACCGGTGCGGCATGGGGACACTAGTAGGGCCATAAACTGGTTTATATGGACAGTTGTAACTAGTAGGCCTTCCCGTATATTTTTGTTGTTGGCCAGTATAGGCAGGATTCGTTTGTTGTTGAGGAATATTCATGAAAGGAGGGAAACTAGGTTGGTTCTAGGGAGGATAAACAATATATCCCATGGGAGGATTGGTTGTTTGATTAGGCTGAAGTGGATAAACATTTTTCCCTTGAGGAGGGTAAATAGTTTGTCCTTGTGGAGGGTAAAACTTTGACCCTTTAGGAGGATAAGAGTGTTGTCCTTGAGGACCCCAAGTGGGATTCGGGACACCCGGGAAAGGTTGTTCAGAATGTAATCTAGAAGGATTAGGATCTGGTACTCCTCTTTGTGGGTTAGGGTATGATGGCCCTCCTTGGTCAGGGTATGATGAAACTTACCTTTTTGGGGTGGTCCCCAGGATTGTGGAGGGTTTCCAAAAAAAGAAGGTTGTCACACTACCATGGATTGGGTGACAACTAGGATTTGACCAATAAAAGGGGGTTTTCCCCTAGTGGGTATGTGTAAGGACGATTGTCCCCCATGAGGGATAGGTATTTTGGATAATGGTTTCCCCCCATTTGGGATTTTTCCCATAGTTGAGTGTGCATGTATGGTAGGGTTATGCATTCTATGATATACAAGTGTCCCAACAGGGTTATGTGGAACATAACGAGTTGTAGGTTGAAGAGGTGGTGTGGTGGGAGTTACTATCAAAGTACCTTGTATATGACTAAGCATTACGACTCATTTTGGACTTGTACTGATGTGGCAGTAGGATTGAATACTTGTTCAGTGGGATGGTCAATAGTATGATCAGACGGTCCTGCCTCGGGACTAGCAAAGGTAAGAGGGTCAAGATGTGGTTGACTAAAATTTAATTTTTCGTAAATATCACGTCACGATGGATTTCTCCATATGGAACGAGCAAGTGTTTGTTGTGGATTTACCATGTCAGCAGACCGGATAGGGATCGTGTACTCGTCATGAAAATATTATTGTGTGGGTTCCATGTATGTCTCATTGTATGGCCTCAACGGTAGACGAGGACAATCTTCTTCTATGACATTACCTAACGAGTCCAATCGAAGAAGAAGTGGCTCAATAGGAACTTGTGACATAGGGTTAATAGGAGGAATGGGATCTTCCTCAATCGTAACCAAGGCTCTTTCAATATTTTCTAACAAAGGAGTAGCAACGCTCCCATCATCTGAATGATTCTCAACCTCTTCATGATAAAAATCTCAGGTGAATAAGGAGGTAAGGGTTCATATCCTTCCAAAGGAATCCCTTGCATTCTACGTGATATACGAAGACCTTTATCGTCTACAGTCTCAATCTTGAAAAACAATTAAGTAAATAAACAACACTCACTAAAAATCTAGAAGAACAAACAAGCAAACAATACCTTCTTTCAATGACCATACTAATTGGTGATGAAATACAACATCGCATGATCAAATTGAGAAGGGGATAGGATATGAGCAGGTGGATTAGTTACATTGGTGACCTTCTTATAGGACCTACACCTTGGTGCAAGCTTACACACACTAATCGTGGATTTACCCTCTAAGGAGCTTGAGTGAGTTTGACCAACGTTTGTTCTAGGTACAATGAAGACTTCCCTTCATTGTAACCTTGTGTAAGGACCCTAAATATTATGGCTACTAAGGTCCCCAACTCACAGTCATCCTATGGGAGGGTGTAGTCGACAATCGATTATGAACATATGGGCAGGATAACAAGTCTGAAATCCTTCAAGAGAACAGAGGACAAGTGGATCGGTAGAACTCCATAGGACCCTGAATGGATTCAAAATTCACGAAGCACCAAAACCAAATGAAGACAATTGGACCTCAAGACGAACCCCCAATATAAAATCTGATTACTACGAACGGTTAAGCCTCGGAGGGATAATCTTTGTTTCTCTCCCAAATGCGACCCCATGCGTAACCGTTGTGTGAGAGGGGGATCCCAGCTATGCTTATACAAAAATTGGATTTAATCTCCCTATCGCAAGATTCTAAGTTCGTCTTGAATGCTTTGGAGAGTTATTCTCACAGCCTAATCCAAAGCGCTAGTCCTAGTCTATTGTTGGTGTAAAGCATCTAAAAAGAAAAATTTTCTAGATTTATTTTTAATTAGTGTTGATTTTAGTGGTTGTTCTTTACACAGAGGTGAATGAGAGTGAAACTAATGATGTTGCGACTCAAATACTAAAGAAGTAAAAGAATGATTAGAAAACATTTCTTTCAATGAACTTCTATTTATGGGAAGGAGAAGAGTTTCTTTCTTTCACTACCAAACACAAGAATGAAAAAATTTCATGCAATTTGCTTTCAACAAGAATCCATTTAAGTGCTAAATTATAAAGAAATATTTTTTGGTATCCAAAAACCAATCATAAAAAGTATCCTTTCGTTTGATTATAAATGTGAATTGAATTATTTGTTTAATGCTTCTTATGTCAATAATGAAAATAATTTTCATTATTGAAGCTTTAGACAATGGGAAGCAGAAATCACATGAACAAAAGGAACTCTCACAACAGTCAATAAGAGAGAAAAAATAAACTAATGTTTCCAAGAAAGGACACCAAAAACCAAAAAACAAACTCAAGAAATTCTATGGAAATATATAAATACCAGAGATCAATTAAAACAGTAAAGAGATCCCTGAGTTTCCTTGCAACAATCTTTAATCGATCAGATGAATGAAAAAGCATCAAAATTAACCCAAAATCTGAAGAAAAAGGGTGATTTCGCAACAGGGGAATATAATAAAATCCAATCAAAGATCAAAAATTTTTAAATAATCAAGTTGCATTCCTGATAGAAGACATAAAATGATAGAGCAATATCTAAGTTAAAAATAAATACCCAAGAATCACACCCAGTAAAAAGGTAGTCAACAATTTTTCAAGATGAGGAAAATCTATGCTCTGGCTATAACAGTGCACCCTAACACACACTAGGGGAGCATAAATCAATAAATCAGCGTTTTGGATGTAACTGGAGAGGGCATGGGTTTCTAAGAAAATTTGGGAACAACCCAGAAAATTAAAAACTCAAGAAGTTCGATCAACAGTCTCTGTGAGACAACTTTAGTAATGACAACAGATGTATAGAAGGATAAAAACAGAAAACAGGATCTGAAGATGGGAAAAAAACAAAGACAAAACCAAGGAAAGAAACCAAAATTGAAAGCGTCGTTCCCTAGTGGATTCCCCAATTTATATTATAGAAAAATTCCCATGCGGATAGGTGAATATCCTCTTGGATTCTAGACCCCTACTACCAAGACAGAAAGATGCAAATGGACACTAACATTCCTTTAAATGTAGTTAAACTAGTCAAAGGAAAAAGAGGAAGAAAGTATGATGTACCTTTTTCTTAAGCTTGTCCTCTCTTAATCCAGGCTAAACTTGATCTCCAAGCTCCTTAGTGATATCCGCAATCCAATGGGCAGTGAAGAAAACACAGACTTCCTACTCTATCAAGATTAGTTTAAACTAAATTTATCCATAATAGACAAGTTTATGAAACAATACACAAACTTGAAGGAAATAGGCCTAGCATATATTAATGAGAACATTAAAAGGTACTTACAATATGTATATGTAGTTGCCGCAACCTCTCCAAGTCCTCCTTGTCCAACCCCTTTCTCGAAAGATCCATGATCAGAATGACAAAACTTTTGTTGATTACTCTCCTCTTCTTCACTATGATAATCACTACTGTTATAGGCTTTGAGAGGCTCAACCACCTTATTTATATTTGGAATAAGTTGAGGATATGACTCCATCAATTATGGAGCCAAACCAACACAAATCATCTCTATTTGTATTTAGAGATAAGGGGGATTTCTTCCCATGATTCTCTCAACCAATCGACGCTCCCTCAGAATGGGAAATAGAGCGCTACAATGCTCTCTGCTAGATGGATAGAAAGTGCTAGCACCCCCTGCATATGAGCAGGGGAGTGTTGATCTTCCAAAAGTTCGTTAAGATGACCAATTCTCAAGAAAAAGAATTTTGTTTAGTTTGTCAAATGATGTGGTTTCTCCTTCCAACATGTTCTAGAGGATGTATCAAGTTTTTCCATGGTGTCGTTTGCAATGCGACATATGTAGAACGAAAATGTGACATTTATGACACTTGTGACAAAAGTGTGACACTTGCGACAATGATAGTGTGACATTATCGAAGTGAGGAATTTTGATGTGTAACACTTGCTTAAGTTGATCCCACCACATGGTTTCCTTTCCTCGCAAGTGGTAGGTTGCAATTATTGTTTCTACCTTGGAAGGATAATCATGCAGTTGGAAATATTTCTTCATTTCCAAAATCCATGCCTCAACCTCTTCTCCCTTCATGTGCTCACCACTGAAGATTGGTGGCTTGATCTCCCTGAGTTCACTTTGCACGATGTCTTCCTCAAACCTTATCCTCTGTCTCCTGAAAGGAGACACACTTGGGCTACCCCATGGCCTTGAACATGCACAATATCTCCTGGTGGATTTCCCTAGGGAATGATGGCACTTTCTTATACTCCTTGAAATAATATCATTCCCATGCTCATCTCTTATGTTATGGGATATAGATGGTGTCACTTGTCTAGCACTAGTTGTTGGCTTTGTGCTAGAGTCTTTAATGGCTTGCCTCTAGAGCATATTCAAGCTTTGAAGTATCTCTTCTTGAGATTTCATAATATTTTCATTATCATCTCTATATTTTTTCACTTCTCTCTGTATACTTCTCATAGTTACAGTCTTCTTCATGCCTCTTCTTCCATTAGAATTTGTCTCAGCATTTCCCATGTTAACATGAAAACCTTTGAATGCCTCTTCATGACTGAAGGAACCTTGGGTATCTTCCATTGTTGTAGTTCTCATACAGGAAACCAAATTGTCTTTCTGAACCTCTAAATTCTGCAAGAAAATGTGCATGCATACAATTTTCTATTAGACAAAATATATACACAGTTTTAGAAAGAATGCATAAATTGTTTTCTACTCTTTAATGCCACTAGTCATCTTCTTTTGTGTTGGTTGTAACTTAAATTTCCTGGATCAATTTTCTAAGTTGATACTTGGATCCCCCTATCCAATATATTTCCAACAACTACTTTCTTGCTCAATTCTAATCTCTAAGCAAAAATTTATAGTCATATGAATATTGTTAAGTCACCCCTTTTGCACACTTTTCATTCTAGTGCAATTAACGTCAAACACCAACTTTTATCACTCGTAGAAGTAAATATGTCAATAAATAGATAAAAATTTGTACAATACATAGATAATTATGATGAAGGGGAATTCATAACCACTCTCAAATTGTCAATATGATGCTCCAGTCAAAAACTACAACAATCTGGAAATGACAACTTTGTCCTTTTTCATCCATTTTTCTAGAGAATTATTAGCCAAACGAGTTATCTCCCAAACTACACACTTCTGGAAAAAAATCACAACCCAAATTTGTTTGGCTTGATGAGTATAAAAAATGTCAAGAAATAAAATTCTCCATATTTTCCATCTGGGGACCCATTTGCTCCTCGGAAAATCCCAAAAATTCCTAGAAAGTTGCCCGGAATAGTGGATTTTTCCCTGTTTCGGCATCCCCATTCCAAAACCCTTAGAATATAGCCAATTCCTTCACACTATATTTTCATGTCTTCTTTTCTGACACTTTGTACAAGTTTTACCAGTAATTGTGCTCCTGCCACTGAATTTGACCCTGATCTTTAAAAACATGTAATTTGCATTTTCTAGAAAATTAGAGAATAATTGGCTAGTGGCCCTCTCTGACACTTCTGTAGACCTCGACACTATGGAAAAAACCCATATTTTTTTATCTCAATATGACTTAATCTTCTCTCGTTATTGTCAAAATATATTTTTGGCTCAAGACTTTTTTTTAGACTATAGGACAGTTTTTCCTGTGGGGTATCCTCTTTCTCTTCTTCCTTTTTGAAGCCTGCAAGCACACCAATTCATAATTATGCACCAATATTCAGCAGGCACCATATCCACAATTTGTAGTGCCAATATTTAGTGCATGCCTCACGTGCCAATATTCAATGCACATGACTTGTTAAATCACGCACCAACATTCAGTGCCCGCAACTTTTATATCGTGCACAAATATTCAGTGTGCGTGACTTTTTATATTGCACACCAATATCCAATGCAAATGAATGTTTATATCATGCACCAATATTCAATGTGCATCATGCAACAATATCCAGTGCACATTATGCACCAATATTCATTGCACGTGATTTTTTACACAGCACACCAATATCTAGTGCACACCACACACCAATATTCAATGCGCGCGACTTTTTATACTGCACACCAATATTTTTCATGCATCACCAACTATGCACCATGCAGTGCCAAAACTTAGTTCGCACACCCATGCACCAATATTTTTTGCGCATCACCACTACTTAGTGCACACAAATGTTTTCTTCACTTAGCTGATTTTTCCATAATTCTGACTCGCGACCCTCATGAAGACTCTCAAGTTGCCACGTCATGTTGATATATGGCCCATACAAGTCCAGTGTTGAAACATAATATTTGATACCATTCTGTAACATCCCTCGACTAAACCAAGGAACATTACTAGTAGAAAATACACATAAATTCAAAAATTTTCTTCTAATTAACTTTATGTAGCTTATCAGCTACGAATTATACATAGATTTAACCATTTCAAATAACATTATTTAAATGCAGTTGCATCATGTCTACCAACATGAATGTCACACCCTGATTAAGACAAACCATGTGCACAACAGCCTGTGTGCTACACGCGACAACTATTCACAGTGCGGGTGCAACATGCTTATTACTCTGCGCGGAAACTATTCCCATTGTACAGCTATGATTCGAGAACCTTGCCGAAAACCCATTGTTGTTACTATTAAAATTGAATAACATATGCAATTAAATATAAAATTATGAATAATGTGACATTCAATCTCATGCAATTGTCCATATTATTCAAACAAGTAAATGCAACTAATAAATTTCACCACAACAACATATAATTCATTCTCATGCATAGAGTAAAATGCACAATAGTTAAACTCATAAATTAACATAGAAAAATAGATGAACACTTATCTTTTTAAAATACTTGTGCAACCAGCTACTTGGGAAGGATGTTCCACCCAACCATAGACTTGTTGTCCCAAATCTCAACAACAAATCACCCACAAGTTGGGGCTAGGAACCCAAGGAATGTACGCCTTCACTACTCTCAATTCATTAGGTGTCCCATTAATTTATCAGGCTCTCTCAGCACAGGTAGCTACTAATATCTCTATTGAGAACTAAAGAGAACTCACTTCCAGGAAAACTACCAACAATAATAGAAAATACTTGTTGTTATAGTGTAACTCACACAAGAGTTCACTCTTCATGCCTGACAACTTGACTCTTCAATCTTTAGCTCCAAAGTGCTCCAAAATTCGCCCAACCTTCTTGCTTTACCTCCAATGCTCTTTTTTCTCTACTCTCTGCTTGTTTTTCATGTAAACCTCAATGTGTAAAAATTTATTGTAGCTTCCCATACGAATTTCTTCTATTTTCCAAAGACAATTGACTGCTCACTTTGGCTAATGTTGATTGTACTTCAGCCCCATGCTCTCCAATAACCATGGGATGTGACTCTCACACCCACCCTCTTACATGAGTTTAATGATTGGTTTCTCATACACTCAAACAAATATTAGAAGTTATCCCCAATGGTAATAAAATTCAAGAAAACATGGGTTGAATTAATACCCATAATTAATTCCCCCCTTTGGACCCCTCTTAGACACTCTCTTCTCTTATGGAAAATATAGCCCCCATCTCTTTCCATATTCCCACCATCTAGTATCACTTTTTATTTATTTAAAAACAAAAAATACATCAGCATATTACATTGCTTGTCCATAGCCACATTCATATCTATATTATGCATAAATTAAATTGAGGAATTATAGTGGGGATGTTACACCCTCAGACTCCAACAAATGAATAAAAAAGAGTGTGCAAGAAAGGGACAATATTGAATGAATTGACCATTTCTATGAAGGAAATGGCCTAGGATAAGTCTCCCAACCTTAATGACTACCTATGTAAGTTTTACAAAGTCACATGAAACTTTGTGGAAAACGACTTGCTCAAAGTATATAAAGATGTTATTCAAAAACAAATGTTAGGTAATTGCATTAACAAGGAGATGATCATGTTCATTCCAAATTCTAGTGACCCCGAGCTTATCATTAGTTGGCATTTAATAACTCTCTTTAACATGTGTTATTAAATAATATCATAATGCCCTAGACTTGAACTTGAATTACACCTTTATGAAGATTATTAGTATTGAGCAAAATAGATATATTATAGGAAGATTTGTTTTAGATAATGTAATTTCAGTATGGGAATGAATGGAGTTTTCCAAAAAACAAGGCCTATGGGGGATATTTTTCGATATTGAATTCAAATGTTATGAACCGAGGCCTTGAGAATCATACAAAGTCAATGAATAACAATCAACTTCAATGGGGAAACCTCCTTTTACAATATATCCAATTCAGAAGACAAGATATGATGAGATGAGATGATCATAAGACTAGGTCTCCTTGGTGTATATATAAGAGACAAAGGGTACAATTATAATGAAAGAGTGCAATGAAGGGTTATATACTACTATTGATCTATTTTTCTATTAGGGACAAGATTCAACCTCCTATGGTATTCTTAACGAAATTATTGAGATCCCCTCTACATTTTTATAGAGGTGTTACTCCTCTTTCCCATTCATATTTTTAATATACTTGCTCAAACAATAAAATCAATCATTCATAACATCAACACCTGTGAGTGGACTATGTGGTAAAATAATTGGACAAATAGAAAATAAATTATAGGAGGGAAATAATAACCTCACTTAATATATATGGAATAACCACATCCATTCATTTAAGAAATGAGAAAAAGATTCAAGGCAAGACTCATAGACAAAAAAAAAAAAGATTGATTGTCAAAAAATCAAAGAGATTTAAATGATTTCATTCATTTAAGATCATGAGATGCATAGGAGAAACACGCTCAAGATTTCATTCTTGTATAAAAGTCTGGAATCAAAAAAACAATGAACTCCTGGAATAGCTCTCTATAAGAGTAAAAGATATTACAAATTGATGTTCAAGTTTGAATAAAATGTATGCCTATCGCATGACACATTATTCATAATATTTAAACAATAAAATAAATGCATTCGTCCAAACGGATTGGGATGGGGCTCCCGTGGACCAAATAAAATAGCAACAATAATATGAAAGACAAAAATAAATGCAATCAAGGATCGGCCTTATGAGTAAACAATAAACCAATAAATTTGGATGATCAAAGATTGGGAGGAAATAAGGGAAATGCATAGAAAATGAATGTACTCAAAAAAATGGAAGTGGACTAGTGGATGGATGTCTCTCCCTTGGTTTTGTCTGGGTATTCACACACACACACACACATATATATAACTGGAGGTTGAACTTTTCTAGTGTAACCACTTCTTAGTAGTTACTCGGGATTAGTTATTTGTGTTAATGGTCTGTTGAGACACTATTGTGTTGGACATGTAATCCTTGGGATTGTATTACCTATGTAAATATGATTGTAAATATGAAGAGTCATAGGTGATAGGAAGAGTCACATGGAATATGAATACCAACGATCACTCAAATTTGTATTTATATACATTTATGTTAATGCAATGCATCAAGTGTGGAGTTACACTTTTTTCCATGCCTGGACTGACAGTGGTATCAAAGCGTAGGTTAAATCCATGATTTGTTCCCTTGGAATTTAATTTCCCTTCATGAGCAGAAAATACCTTGACTGCCTTCTAGTCCTTCTGCAATTTATCAGTCTGTCTCCTCGGTCTACTCAAATTTGATTCCCATGTTTAGGGTTTTCTTTGATCACATGTTTCTCTATCAAATGTGCTAGGGTTTTTCTTTGTACCCCTTTCGAACGTACTAGGTTTTTCCACTCTCCATTTCAATCCTCCATATTTTATGATGCTTTATGCTTTGATGTTTATGCCCATGTATATCTATGCATTATATTCTTCCTCCCACTAGTAGTTTGATCACCTGGGACAAAGTGTAGGGTATCCTACTGATAGTTCGAGTAGGATTTGGGTCAAATTATCAACCTTTTATCTCCATTATCAGAGTTGAGTGATACAATTTTGGCACGCCTGAGAGATTCAAGCCCTCACAGGTTCTGTCAAACTTCTAATTAATCAAGGAAGCATATTGCGATACAAGTTCAATATCATTTCCCTCCAAAATAACTTCATTATTGACCTTATTGGATCTAGTAATAATAACATCATCAAGCCACTCCACCTTTCTCACCTTATTTCACTCAAAAATTTATGTATCTCAATGTTTCTCTTGTCGCCTAAAATGTTGGTGTTGATGGGGAAATACCATTTGTGACATGGTTGATGACAGTGTGGATGGTGGTCACAATGTCATTGAAATCCCTTTCTACTTTTGTTTCAAATTTATATGAGAAATGACAGTGGGGAGAGATCGTGGGAGTCACTAGCACCACACATTTCAATTCAAAACAATGGCATGGTATTTCTTGATCCGAATCAAGTAACCTACGCATAGGATTTTTTGTCCACAATTTGTTGTTTTGGGAGTGTTGATAACAGCATAAAGAACAGAGATACAAAATTTCAGATATGTTTGTATTGTGTTCATGAGTATATATTAATTTTTGTGAATTCCTAACTGGATAATTTTGCCTCAGATTCAAGAGTTGTAATCTCATTGTGCATTATTTTTCTTTGGAAAACCTAGCCTAACTTCTTGGGTAGTTTCTAAACTTTGTTTAAAAATGAATTCTCTCATATCCATTGTTGTCATGGTGTTGACTATTAAAGAGAACTATTGAGAATGGTACAGAAATGTTAAAATCACATTGATATTCAACAACATGTGGAATGGTATTTGTGAATAAATAATCATCAATGAAGAAGAAGTTGGATTATCTACCACAAATGCATATCTGAAGAGTAGTGGATCGACCATTAATCCTACATCATACAAGGAACGTGACATATGGAACGACAAAGACCAAAAAGCATATGATGTGATTTTTGTGATAATAAGAGAAGAGGTGAGTCATTATATTGTTTACATTAATGACTCCTATAGTGCTTAGAAGATATTAAACGACTTGTATGACACTCAGAATTGGAACTCATACAATTGTTGGTGAATCTCTTCAACCTAGAGTTGAAGAATGATGACCCTATGGATTTAGCTTCTAAAATCAAATCCATAATGCATGACATTAATTCCACGGGAGTGAAGACAAATATCCCTCCAACAACCTTCATTAAGGATCTGTACCCCACATATTCTCATTACCTTGAATCTTTGAAAGATAGTGGTCAGATGAAATCCATCTCATTTGACATTTTGGTGGAGAAAGTTGCAAAACATGAGAAATCCTTTGGAAATAAGTCATCCCATTACACCGATGAGACAATATTCCTTGCTCAAAAAGGGAAAAGGTCAACCACATGATTCTTCTAGAGGAGAAGGCAACAAAAGAGGACATGGAAGAAGTACTTGCATAGGCATGGGGGGTAGACATAACCAAGGTGATAGATCCAATCTTCATTGTACCCATTGCAGAAATAATGGGTCACATGAAGCGATTGACTGCAAAGTCCCATGGGAAAATATCAAATAATATAGACAAAATCCGAAACAAGACAAAGGTAAAACTTCAAAACCATCAAAAGGTAAAGCATTTGAATCCGCTCATTACGATTTTTCCCATTGCAATATAGGAGTAACTGAAGATTTGTTTAACAATTCATTTTCTTCTTGAAGAGATGCATGGCTTCTTGACATGGGTGTAACCTCCCACCTAACATTTTGAAGAGACTTCTTCGAATACTTCAATGAAAATGTAGATGGCATAGTGAATTTTGCAGATAGATCAAGTCTCAAACCTTCGAGAATGGGCACCATCAAGCTTAAGTTTCCTAGACTCCTGTATTTTCTTCTACATAATGTGCTCTATATTTATGAGTTGCAAAGGAACTTCTTTTCCATTGTGCACATCCAACAACAAGTCCACTTTGTTCATATGTTTGGTAGGAAACTTGAAATAAGGAAGGATTTTGACAACATGGTTGTCATGACCGGAATGGAAGATGGAAGATTGTTGAAGTTGAAAGGGACATCTACCCATAGACAAAATTTTACATACTTATCTCATCATAGTGAAGGTATAATTCCATCTAGTCTTTTGATTCATGCTAGATTTGGTCATATTAATTATGACAACCTTCATGTATTGAAAAAGAATGATGTTTATGGTTTTCCTACTGTTCCTAGGAAATTGAAGCAATGTGATGCTTGTATCCTTGGAAAGCATAGAAAATCACCATTTCATGATTCTAATTCCAAAGCATGTATAAAACTTGAACTGATTCATTTTGATTTGTGTGACCCTATGTTTGTTCCTTCTGCGAATGGAAATAAATATATCATGTATTTTGTTGATGATTACACTGGGATTTGTTGGGTGTACTTTTTGAAAGAAAAATCACAAGCCTTTGAAACTTTAAAAGATTTTCATGTATGGATTCAAAATGAAGCTTAGTCTCGTATTGGCTCTCTCTGCACTGATAATGGAAGAGAATATACATATAATGAATTTTAAATTTACCTTTTCCAACATGGGATCAAACATCAAACCATAGTTCCATACAATCCTCAGCAGATTGTTGTAGTTGAAAGAATGAATAGGACTCTCCTAAATATCGTGTGTTCCATGATGTTTTTCAAGAATGTAAAATTAATGTTTTGGGATGATGTTATTCTATGTGTAGATAATGTGAAAAATAAGTGTCCATCTCATTCTCTTGAAAACAAGACTCCTTATGAAATATGGTATGGTCTCATTCCTTCAGTGAGGAATCTCAAGGTCTTTGGTTCCACCTGCTATGCCTTAATTCTTAAGGACCACAAAATCAATCTTGAAGCAACGAGTTAGAAGTGCATATTCTTGGGGTACTCAATACCACCAAGGGATATCATCTTTACGATGGGACAAGCAAGAAATTCATCATTTCCAAGGATGTAATATTTCTTGAATCATCTAAGAATGATGAAATTGTTGAGAGGTAGCTTGATCATCTGGATATATTCACTCATATAAAAATACATCATGAATTTGATAACGATATTCCACATATTGGGTCAATATTTGGAATATCCTTTTGAAGTACTATATTCCCCGCATGAATAAGTTCCAACGACTTCATCAAGCTAAGTCTTGTTGAGAATTTAGTACCATCTCAATCAGTTGAGAAACCTGGACCATATCAGAAAGGTCCACCAAAATGGCTCAAAAAAACACTTGAAAGTGTTCACCCTAATGAGGTTGGAAAGACAGAAACCATAATTTCCTCAAAAGAAGATGGAAGTGATGTAGATAATTCAAACTTAGGTGATGTACTAGATGAGATTTATGTTTCATATGATTGTGAGTTTAATTTATCTACTAACTTGTTGGACAACTAAGACGGGGGGAGTGAATCAGTTGTTACCCTGCTTAAACAATTATGCTTATTTTAAACTCTTTGCGGAGCACTTAATGACAATCACAATAATGCATGGAGGTAAGAAATAGAACATTCGACATCATTCACACATATGAAATATATAGAGACAGATATTTTCGGAGGAAACCCATAAAGGGTAAAAACCTCTTCTTATTGGTATGATAAGTAATCTTTACATTCTGTACATTATCATACATATGAGCTCCAACTCATTGTGAGGCTACAACCTCTGTTTTGCAAGCTGCAACTTGCTGAGAGCACCAACTCTCTGTTTTCTCTAGCACCGACTAGAAGGA
>ML779654.1:483413-527054 GCA_009831015.1 Picea engelmannii
ACATAAGGAAGGCTCTCATCCCATGTGCGAGGGTTCTTTGAATTATACATGTGAAGGATATGCACAATCATTCGATTTACAACCTCAGTTTGGCCATCTGTCTGGGGGTGGAAGGTCGTGGATTTGGTGAGCTTGGTGTCCAGCAATGACCAGAGGCTCGACCAGAATGTGTTGAGAAATCGACTATCCCGATCCGAGACAATGGTTTGTGGGATTCCAAAATGTACCCAGACTCGTTCAAAGAAGAGCTTGGTAGTGGCCTCTGTTGTGATGCTCTTCTTGCAGGCAACCAGAATCGCCATCTTAGAAAAGTGATCAACAACCACAAAAACACAGTCATTTCCCCGCTTGGTGGATGGGAGGCTCGACATGTAGTCCATTGAGATGGATTCCCATGGCCTGTCAGGAGTAGGAAGAGGGGTGTACAAGCCCTATTTCTTAGTGGTCAGTTTGGCAATAGCGCAGGCAGTGCAGGACCTGATATACTTGTCGACCTCCTGTCGAAGTTTCGGCTAGTAGAAATGTTTTTGTAGCATCGCCACTGTCTTTTCAACGCCGAAGTGTCCTGCCACCCGACTGTAGTGGGCTTCTAGATCATCTTCGCTCGCTCGCTTGATGGAACACAGATATGGCCCAGATGACACAACAACCCATCCTGAAGATGGAAATTATCGACAACTACATTTGCACCCAACATTTGGTAGGTGGTGGCGAAGTCAGGGTCTATCTCATAGAGTTGGGGCCATCCATATGTCTCATGGCTGCAAAAGTCCAGCACCGTGGTGAGTGCCACGGCTAGCGGTCTGCTGAGGAAATCGGTGACGTGATTGGTGCTTCTTGTTTTATACTTGATGTTGAGGTGGAATTGCTGCAAGTATGTGGACCACTTTTGATGGTGGTCATTTTGCAGTTTTCTCCATGTCTACATGAACTGTAGTGGCTTATGATCAATGTGGATAACTGTCTCTTTACCAAGAATGTAATGTCTCCATTGGTGACATGCTTGCACAATGGAGTACATTTCTTTGTCATAAGTAGGGTACTTACGAACAGTATCTGACAGTGTCTCACTATGATAAGCCACGGGGTGGTCGTGCTGAGTGAGAACGGCACCCACGGCATAGTCTGAAGCATCTGTCTCGATCTCAAAGGGATGTTGCAGGTCTGGTAGTGAAATTACTAGAGCTAAGCACAGGCGCTGCTTTAAATCATTGAACGCTTGTTGTTAGGACTGGCCCCACACAAATGTTGCCTTACCACCACCCCTGTTTATTTGGCTGAGGGCCCATGCAATATGGGAGAAACCCAACACGAACCTGCAGTAGAAATTATCAAGTCCTAAGAAGCTCCGAAGCTCAATGAGTGTTGTTGGGGCTGGCCAGTCATGGATGAATTGGATCTTGGTTGGATCCACATGTACGCCATGCTGATCAATGATGTAGCCCAGGTAATGGACCCTGTCCATGCCGAAGGAGCATTTTTCCAAGTTTGTGTATAGCTTGTGCTGCCGCAGGGTGTGCAAAACCTGTTGAATATGCTGCAAGTGTTCGTCCCAAGTCTTTTTGTAAATTAGAATGTCATCTAGATACACCACTACAAAAGTATTGGTGAATGGTCGCAGGATATCGTCCATCACCCTCATGAAAGTGGTTGGAGCATGTGTCAAACCAAAGGGCATGACCAACCATTCAAAAAGTCCTTCCTTTGACTTGAAGGTGGTCTTCCATACATATGTATGTTCTATCAGGACCTGGTGGTAGCCAGACTTCAAATCAATCTTACTGAAGTATTTGGCCCCCATGATTTGATCAAGGAGGTCATCGATTCAGGGAATCGGGTACCGGTTTCTGAAAGTGATTTTATTTAGAGCCCGGTAATCAATACAGAGTCACCAGGCTCCATATTTCTTCTATACCAACACGATTGGGCTCCCACGAGGTGATGAGCTAGGGTGTATGTGCCCCTTTTGGAGCAGTTCTTGTATCTGTCTCTTGATCTCCTCATTCTCTAACAAAGAGTGATGATAGACTGGCCCATTGGGCAGCGGTGCATCGAGGGTTAGATCAATGGGGTGCTTGACCTGGCAGTGCAGAGGTACCCCTGTAGCTGAGAAGAAGATATCCGAGTATTCTTCCACGACCTTATATACTTCCTTCTGCTGTGTGGAGAGGTCGACCACAGAGACACTGGATGTGGCTGCGATCTTTCACTTGTTCTGAGAGGGAATCACAAAGAATACAAACTTCCCTATCTGAGAGATGACCTTCCTGCATTGCTTAGCAGAGATCAAGGAAATAGCACTAGGTGGGATTGCCTTGGGTATCCTGTACAATTTCCTGTTCAAATTAATAATAACACTACGAGGCCTAGACTCATATACAACATGACGTTTCCATAAATAAGGTTGGCCCAAAAGAACATCACAAAATTCAAGAGGAGAAACATCACACAATACCTCATCTTTGAAGGGCTTGATGCCATACGACAGTCGACACTGTTGGCCGACGCGGAGATCGCTTCCTTGGCGGAGCCATCCAATGGTGTAGGGTTGTGGGTGCGACATTGTTGATAGGGCCAGCCACTTGATGACCTCTGCTGATATGAGGTTCTTCTGGCTACCACTGTCAATGATGAAGTGCAGCGGGGTGCCTTTTACCCACATCTGTGAATGGAAGAGGCACTCTCCTTCTTCTGGCTCATCTGGTTCACCGGGCTGGATATTGGTGGTAGAAACGGTGGCACTGGGTTCCGCATCAATGATCTATCTTCCCCTTTCTGGTTCTGTCTCGGAGTCAGAATCTGCATCTGATCTAGAGGCTTTCACTTCGGCCACCAACGAATTCTTTGAGTGACAGTCAGCAGTGTTATGCCAAGGGCTCTTATGGAAGTCGCGCCACTTCCCGGTATCTTTCTTTGTCTTTCCGGTGTCCTTCTTTACTTGTAGCTTGTACTGGTTGTCTTGATATTTTCCATCTTTGCTCTGTCCTTTGTTCGGTGGGTTAGGGCCGCCCTTTCCTGGCTTTTGTTGTGAGGGGTTCCCAGGCCCAAATTGTCGCGTCTTTTGTCTGAGCTTCTGCTCGATTTTGACGGCATATCGATAGGCCACGCCCAAGGATGAGATGTCTAGAAATTCCATTTCGGTCTAGATGTATCTATGCAGAGCACCGTGATACTTGAGCACTAGATGTTGCTCTGAATATTTGATACCCAACTTGGTGCGCAAGGTATGGAAGATATTTGTGAAATCTGGCACTGCTTGGTCTCTTTCTTGCCGCAGTGTGGTCCATTTGGTATACAGGTTGTCATAACTTCCGACAGGGTAGTATTGTTCCTTAATAGAATCCCTGAAGGATTCCCAGGTGGTCATGACTGAAAATAATGAGGTTTCCTCTGTTTCCTTTTTCTCACAGAAAGTTTCCCACCAATCTTTGACATGGGGAACGGCTTTGAGGAGCGCAAAAGTAATATTTTCTCTATTCGAAAATTTATGAACAGAAAAATACCCTTATAGTAGGTTCAACCACTTGTCTACAACATCTACATCTATTTGACCTTCAAATATAGGAATATCAAAGTTTATTTGTACCTTGAAGGGGGCAGTGCCTCCATTCGAAGAAGATGCATCGCCTGTTGGTAGTCGTCGAAGGATTTGCGCGAAGCTATCCATCATCTCGTTCCTCTGTTGCGTGAGGGATTTCTCAATCAACAGTTTGAAAGGATCTCCTATCCTATCATCTTTCTTTTCTCCTCCCATGGGAGGTCGCTTGGGCGTGCGAGAGCTTCTGTCCTCAAGAGAAACAAGCTCGAGACCCAACTCTTTGTACTCCAACCTCGTTGGGGACATGCATTAAGACGACAAGGAGTAGACCGCTCTGATACCACTGATCTGGATTTTATGATAAGAACGAAATGAATACAGATTATTAACCGGTTCTTAACACAAAATAACAGAGATATAGTAAAATTGGTTTTCTATTCAATAACGAAATAAGCTGAAACTGTAAAATGCAGCAGAAACAAGCTTGTTGGAATTGTGGCGGCTTATCTCTGAGAAGAGATGTGATGACCACGTGCATTCGCAAGAAGAAGGTTACAATGAGCCTCTAAAGGCATTTTTACAATAAGAAAGAATTCCAAAAACTATAGACATCCAAAAACCTAACCCTAGGAGATGAAACGCCAAAATTCATGTGGGCCCCGTTTGGGTAAGCTAGTACATCAACTTCCCGGGGTCGTAACTTTTACATACGATCTCTGTTTTAGGCGTGTGATAGCCCGTTGGAAAGGTATCACCGAGGAAATTCATTTTGGGGACTCAATCATGCCTTTGGCTCTCATTGAGGAGCTCGATACCGAAAAACCTTCATTTAGGCCCTCAAAATGGCCTCGGAAGTAAAAACTGCTAAAAATAGTAAATTGCCAAAAATGTCAGAAAATTGTTTTGAGCCAGTTGGAAAAGGTGGGTGGCCACCGATATCCATATGGATCAAAAACATCCATTATAATAAAACTCTCATCTGGATCATCCATGCACGACTATTTCAGCACAAGAGGAAACAAGATGATGAAAGAAACTAACTTCTATTAATGAGAAAGTCTCAGAACTCATACATAACCAGAGAACAACTCTGCAATCAAACTATTACAAATAGGGAGCTCTTCTCAACCATCAAACCCTAACATATTCTTCAACCAATGTATTCATACCCAAAATAGTGGACAACTACTAGGATCATGAGTTGGCCATCCCGTCCACTTCTCTTCCATCTGTGCATCTTTCTGTCAAACTGTGTGTTTACCCTTCTACCATACACAAGCTCAGATCAGCATGGGCTTGCAAGAAAAACTACCCATTGTGGTACCTCGGGCTGACATTTTTGTCTCCATGGACAAACCCTCCATGCTTTTCATTTATGGAGTGAACTAAGGTTTCAACTACCAATCCTTGTTCATTAACTGATTTCTCCTCGGGATCGGTAAAAGGATTCATGACTAGGGGGCGGCCATGTGCTTCTATTGGATTTGGTGTTGAATAAGCACGTGATTTCGGGGCCGTCGAAAGCGGCTTAGACCCACATCGCTTTTGGGCCCGAAACTCACCACCTTCTACCATGTATCTCTCCAAAAATACCATGGTTTATATTTCGGCCTGCTCAAGGATTTTAATGCCTAATCATGTTGTAGCCCTGAAATGAAGCGTGGTCATTGATCTGGTCATGATCTATGATCTGGGTTCACTTGTTATTTTAGCGCCTCCGCTAAATATTATCTACCTTCCAACTAGAATGTCCTTCAAACCACGTTTAGATATGGTGCTAAATTACACTGCACAGGGGATCTCTATTGTTGAAAAATGCACATGCGACCCTTGACAACTTCATGTGATAACATTGGCTCCCCAGGGGATGGCATGCTCCCTATGAGCTGCCAACAACAAGCATTTTCAGTGCCTTAGTTGTTGGGTTGTGGAGTCGAGCTCAAATACATTTTGTTGAAGACAGCAGGCTGACATGTACACTACTTCACTTAAAAAGAAAACAAACACACATGCTTTAGAAGGATCTTATTTATGTACAATCCTAAACTAACTGATTTTTACAATGCGCTAGGTGAAAACAAACTTCCACCAGAACCATTCAAGTAACTTCCTAACAGAAAAATTATTTACTCTGTCACTGATCAGCAAGGGACAATAAAACTATGACAACAAATTAATTACACTCTTCAGATTACCTCCCAATGATGAAGGTAAGATAAATCTTGAAGGCTTCAATACATTAAGGAAATGCAACTCCATGTACTCCCCTACGGGGTCATAAAATAGGTGATAAAACTTACTGGGTTGGTAATAACAAGCCTTCTCCTCTTTACAGCTACTCGCATAAGGTTGAATGTCTATGGAAAGCATGGGTGGTTGAATGGTTGATGTGGGATTCTGATCCACTTCTCTTTTATCTTCTCTGATAACATATGCTAGCTGATGGCAAGAAATCTCCTCATGTATATCAATGAATGGCTCTTTTTCTTTGTCATGCTACTTTTGGTAAAAGATTTCATTTTCATCAGAAGGTTGGCCGCTAATTCTTTTTGCTTCTAAGACAAAAAACACCTCATCATCTTCATCATTGTCTCCATAATGATCAAATAAAGGAGTCTCGAATGACATACCAAGAGGTATCTTCTTCCCACCATGAGAAAATTGTTCTTCATTATTAAACACAGGCTGCCTTTCAAGATTCAATACAGGAAGAAATATCTTATCATCACCATATGATTCAAAAATAGGCTACTCATATCTAGGTTTTTTAGAGACATGATTACAAAGAGTATCAGCTTCTAGAACAGACTCAATTTTTGTACTTTCCTTATTGAGACAATAAACAAAGTTTTCATCTGATGCAGATGAATAGGGAAGAGAAAGAGTTGATTCCTCATCTAAGGAATATTCTTCATTCCCATACCCTTCATTAGAATCAATTATATCTTGATCACAGTCTTTATACTCCTCACAACAGCTATGACAAATTAACTCAGAGGAATAAAACTTTTGACAATGAATATTGAAAGTTGCATGAAACTCTTCGAGTGAAGAAACGCTAGAAAGCTCAAGAGAGTGATACCAAATATGAGCATCTCCTTGAAGAGAGTACATAAACAACTTCATATGTATGTCTTCATGTTGTATTTCAAGTTGTTGCATCAAAGCATAAAATCCTAGAAAATGCTCAATAGGGATGGCATGCTCACCTTCATAAAAGCTTGGCAGCAGATCTTGCCATTCATCAATTTGAGGCACAAGATGCGGATAACCAGCTATGGCTGAGAAATTGAGTGGGGAAAACCTCCCGGCCAGGATAACCTCCATAGCCAATTAACGTGTCTCACTCCTACACATTCACCATGGAAATTGTGCACTCTTGAAGGTGTCCAACTTCAGTCACCATCTAAAGCTGGAACTGTGCAATGTCATTCTTCCCAGGGAGCTTTTCAATCTGGAACAATAGCTAAAAATCCTTCTTAATAAAGATTTCCTTTCTTGATAATATTCTCTGGTTCAGCTTCAGGTGTTGCCAGAGGTATATGTGGAGTAGACCTCTTGTGTCTGCCTTTGGGAGCCACAACTGAAATAGTGGAGTCGTCAGGTACAAGATGCAATCTTCAAGGTACTGATTTCTGATGCACCTTCAGAATCATAATTTATTTGTCGTTCAATCCCAGGGAAATGTATTCAATTTGTTCCCCAGCAATGATGCCATGAATTTTAGCATTGAGATTCACCCTTAGATTGCAGGAGGATAAGCCCAACACCCATCAAAATGTTTGTGGAGGTAGGTTTATGATTGGAGGTCAAATGGACAAAGCTCGGCGTAAGAATGTTTAAACACAAAAAACTGGGCTAGCAATGCATAAGAAAATGAGGTTCTCATTAACTTCATTCAATGGCTTAATGTTAAAGGTGGGAAGGAGGAAGACTTAGTGAGGAAAGTGGAAAAGTCTTCCATGAGCATCCAGCCTTCAAGCAGCTTGGTGTAGAAAACCTCAGGCACAAGAGCACTCTTGAACTTAAGTTTAAGATACTGAAATATATCATAGCAGCATTATAATCAAACCTCCATTACAATACAACTACAACATATCATATGGATCATCCATGCATGATCATTTCAACATAAGAGGAAACAGGACAGTGAAAGAAAATACTAAAATATATCATAGCTGGATTATAATCAAACCTCCATTACATTACAACTACAACATCTCATCTGGATCATCCATGCACGAGTGTTTCGGCACAAGAGGAAACAAGATGATGAAAGAAACTAACTTCTATTAATGAGAAAGTATCAGGTATCATACATAACCAGAGAACAGTTCTGTAATCGAACTATTACAAATAGGGAGCTCTTCTCAACCATCAACCCCTAACATATTCTTCAACTGATGTATTTATACCCAAAACAGTGGAAAACCGCTAGGAGCATAAGCTGGCCATCCCGTCCATGGTTCTTCCATATGTGCATATTTCTATCAGAATGTGTGTGTATCCTTCTTATAGACGCAAGCTCAGATCACCATGGGCCTGTAGGAAAAACCGTCCATCGTGGTACCTCGGGATGACAATTTTGTCTCCACGTCCAGACCCTCCATGCTTTTCATTTATGGAGTGAACCAAGGTTTCAACTACCATTCCTTGTTCACTAACTGATTTTTCCTCAGGATCGGGATGAGGCTTGATGACTAGGGGGGGGCACGTGCTGCTATTGGATTCATCTCTAAATGAGCATGTGATTTTGGGGTCGTCACAAGAGGTTTGGACCCACACCTCTTTTGGGCCCGAAACTTACCACCTTCTGCCACATAGCTCTCTCGCAATACCATGGTTTATATTTTGGCCTGGACAATGATTTTAACACCTGAGCATGTTTCGGCCCCAAAATGAAGCATGGTTTTTTATCTGGTTGTGATCTGCGATCTTGGTGCACTTGCTATTTTAGCACCTCCGCTAAATCTTATCCAATTTCCATCTATAATGTCCTTCAAACCATGCTTAGAGATGACATTAAATTGAAATTCACAGGGAATCTCTAATGTTGAAAATTGCACCCTTGTTCTTGCTTGTGCTCATGGCTATCACCTGCGACCCTTGACAACTTTATGTGATAACATTTCCTCCATAGGGGATGGCATGCTCCCTTTGAGCTTCCAAGGATAGGAAATTTCATTGCCTTAGCTGTTGGGTTGTGGAGTCGAGCTCAAATACATTTTGTTGAAGATAGTAGGCTGACATGTACACTACTTAAACTAAAAATAAAACAAACACACATTCTCTAGAAGAAGCTTATTTATGTACAATCCTAAACTAACTGATTTTTACAATGCGCTGGGTGAAAATAAACTTCCACTAGAACCATTCAAGTAACTTCCTAACAGAAAAATTATTTACTATGTCACTGATCAGCAAGGGACAATAAAACTATGACAGAAAATTAATTGCATTCTTCATATTACCTCCCAATGATGAAGGTAAGATAAATCTTGAAGGCTTCAATACATTGAGGAAATGCAACTCCATGTACTCCCCTACAGGGTCATAAAATAGGTGATAAAACTTACTGGGTTGGTAACAACAAGCCTACTCTGCTTTACAGTTGCTCACATATGGTTGAATGTATGTGGCAAGCATAGGTGAGTGAATGGTTGATGTGGGCTGCTGATCCACTTCTCTTTTATCTTCTCTGATAACATATGCTAGTTGATAACAAGAAATCTCCTCATGTATATCAATGAATGGCTCTTTCTCTTTATCATGATGCTCTTGGAAAAAGCTTTCATTTTCATCAAAAGGTTGGTCGCTAATGCTTTTTTCTTCTAAGACAAAAAACACCTCGGCATATTCATCACTATCTCCATAATGATCAGATAAAGGAGGAGTCTTGAATGACATACCAAGAGGTATCTTCTACCCAGCATGAGAAAATTGTTCTTCAGTATTAAACACATGTTTCATTTCAAGCATCAATCTAGGAAGCAATATCTTATCATCACCATATGAGTCAAAATAAGGTTGCTCATATCTAGGTTTTTTAGAGACATGGTTACAAAGAGTATCAGCTTCTAGAACAAACTCAATTTTTGAACTTTCCTTATTGAGACAACAAACAAAGTTTTCATCTGACGTAGATGAACAGGGAAGAGAAAGAGTTGATTCCTCATCCAAGGCATATTCTTCATTCTCACAATCTTCATACGAATCAATTATATCTTGATCACAGTCTTTATACTCCTCACAACAGCTATGACAAATTAACTCAAAGGAATAAAACTTTTGACAATGAATATTGAAAGCTACATGAAACTCTTCGAGTGAAGAAACGCTAGAAAGCTCAAGAGAGTGATACCAAATACGAGCATATCCTTGAAGAGAGTACATAAACAGATTCATATGTATGTCTTCATGTTGGATGTCAAGTTGTTACATCAAAGCATGAAATTCTAGAACATTCTCAATAGGGTTGTCATTCTCACCTTCATAAAATCTTGGCAGCAAATCTTGTCATTCATCAATTTGAGGCATAGGATGTGGATAACCAGTTATGGCTGAGAAATTGAGTGGGGAAAACCTCCCGACTAGGATAGCCTCCATATCTAATTAACTTGTCTCACTCCTACACATTCACCATGGTGACTAAGCAGTCTTGAAGGTGTCCAACTTCAGTCACTATCTAAAGTTGGAACTGTGCAATGTCGTTCTTCCCAGGGAGCTTTTCAATCTGGAACAACAGCTGAAAATCCTTCTTGAGAAAGATTTTCTTTCTTGATAATATTCTTTGGGTCAGATTCAGGTGTTTCCAGAGGTATATTTGGAGTAGACCTCATGTGTCTGCCTTTGGGAGCCACAACTGAAACAGTGGAGTCGCCAGGTGTAAGTTGCAAACTTCAAGGTACTGGTTTCTAATGCACCTTTTGAATCAAAATTTCTTTGTCATTCAATCCCAGGGAAATTTATTCAATTTGTTCCCCGAAAACGGCGCCATGAATGTTAGCGTTGAGATTCACCCTCATATTGCAGGAGGATAATCCTAGCACCCATGAAAATGTTTGTGGAGGTAGGTTTATGATTGGAGTTCAAATGGACAAAGCTCAGCGTAAGAATGTTTAAACACAGAAAACTAGGCTAGCAATGCATAAGCAAATGAGGTTCTCATTAACTTCAGTCAGTGGCTTAAGGTTAAAGGTGAGGAGGAAGACTTGTGAGGAAAGTGAAAAAATCTTCCATGAGCATCCGACCTTCAAGCAGCTTGGTGTAGAAAAAATCAGGCACAAGAGCACTCTTGAAATTAAGTTTAAGATACTGAAATATATCACAGCAACACTATAATCAAACCTCCATTACAATACAACTACAAAATCTCATCTGGATCATCCATGCATTATCATTTCAGCATAAGAGGAAACAGGACAGTGAAATAAAATATTGAAACAGATCATAGCAGCATTATAATCAAACCTCCATTACAATACAACTACAACATCTCGTCTGGATCATCCATGCACGAGTGTTTCAGCACAAGAGGAAACAAGATGATAAAAGAAACTAACTTCTATTAATGAGAAAGTCTCAAGTCTCATACATAACTAGAGAACAAATCTATAATCAAACTATTACAAATAGGGAGCTCTGCTCAACCATCGACCCCTAACATATTCTTCAACTGATGTATTTATACCCAAAACAATGGACAACCGCTAGGAGCGTGAGCTAGACATCCCGTCCATGGATCTTCCATATGTGCATCTTTATATCAGACTGTGCGTGTATCCTTCTACCAGATGCAATCTCAGATCAGCATGGGCCTCCAGGAAAAACCTTCCATCGTGGTACCTCGGGCTTACAGTGTTGTCTCCACAGCCAGACCCTCCATGATTTTCATTTATGGAGTGAACTGAGTTTTCAACTACCAGTCCTTGTTCATTAATTGATTTCTCCTCAGGATCGGGATGAGGCTTGACAACTATGGGGAAGCCATGTGCTACTATTGTATTCGACGATGAATGAGCACATGATTTTGGGGTCGTCGAAAGCAGTTTGGACCCACACTTATTTTGGGCCTGAAACTCACCACCTTCTGCCATGTAGATCTCACACAATACCATGGTTTAGATTTTTCCACGCTCAATGATTTTAACACTCGAGCATGTTGCAGCCCCAAAATGAAGTGTGGTCATTGATCTGGTCGTGATCTACGATCTGGGCGCACCTATTATTTTAGCACCTCTGCTAAATCTTATCTGCCTTCCAACTATAACGTCCTTCAAACCGCGCTTAGAGATGACACTAAATTGAACTGCACAGGGGATATCTACTGTTGAAAAATGCACCTTCTTTCTTTCCTGTGCTCATGGCTATCACCTGGAACCCTTGAAAACTCCATGTGATAACAGATTCAACCCTTGGTATGCCCTGATACCATGTTGAAATTTATCCTACTCAACACCCAATAATTATCTCAAAACCAAATCACTTTATCTACTAAAATCACAGCTGATTAATCAACTAAACATGCAGCGGAAGCATAAATAAGGAAACAAAATCAAACACACATAAACACCAATATTTTTGGATAGATACCCCTGAAAAAACTATGGAGGGAAAACTAGTATTGAGAATGATTTTATTATGCTAAAATCAGGGCTCCCGTAACAAGGATAATGGCCCACTGAAAGAAATACAACTGTGGACTAAACTGGAAAGGTCTGACCTATTGTACAACTAGTTATGGCATGATTTTTAAGGTATACGTTATTCTCCTTCTTGTGAATCGCGTATATACGTGATTTTCTACACTATGAACCGCAAATCCGACACTCTCTTGTGGCTTCCTCGGATTGAAAACCACCTGCATAAGCCTCTCTTCTCTCTTCTCCTTGACTTGATCTCTATATGGATGTCCTTCTCCTTCCCTATCTAATATCTCCTTGAATCAAATTCCTTCTTGATCCAAGCTCTCAAGTATTAAGTCTCCTTGAGTCTGTCAAGTGTAAGTAAAATTCCTTCTTTAGTTCAACACTCTTGAATGACTCCACAATAGAAAATTTCCTTATTTGCTATATATGTGGGAATGTGTCTCCTCCTTCACCCTAGACTTCCTTTTATAATTGTGGTTTATAATCAATTTCTAATCTCGCTTGAGATTTAGATTGCATGCTAAGATTACATGCTAAGTAATTTTATCACTTTCCTTAAATAACTCAATTAATTAATTATACAATTACTTACTAAAATCAATTTACTTTAATCATTCATTTAATTAAAGTAAATTCAAGAGTAGAAGGATTTGGATGATTTCCACACATCTAGAGACATAGACACAGGCAAAAATACTTGTATGATGCTACCACTAACATCAACACTCCCTCTTAGTGAGGAAGGTGTTTTCTGAAGAGCTAGCTAGAACTAGTTCTGCCTTTGAATCTAACACAATGTCACACACTTCATCCTGCATACCATCATTCCTCCAACCTTATTGGTCATTTTCTCCCTAAATACTACAAGTCTCTAAATTGATGACGCTACATATCAATGCCATGAAGTTTGGAACCTTTTTTGAAGTCCTTCTCTCCCTCAATGTGCTCCTAGAAGCTTCCTACTCCTGAACATCCATTAATGTCATATCATACCAACTCGATCTCCTAACAGAAATCGAAGGGGATAACTCCCTCTTCCACTCAGAAGGTTTACTCCCCACACCAGAAGTCTGTGAACTCTACTCATCCTTTGATTTTTCACCCTTCAAAGCCTCCTGCTCCTCATCCTCTGTCACTGACATCAATTCATGATCCAACATCCCCTTGGATCTTCTTACAGGCTGGCCCTACAACCTGTATAGCATTCCCTCTCTGACACCAATTCTCATTATTGTGTCAGGTATATCTCTCTATGAACATATGAGTACTTTCCCTCTCTGAAAATTAACTGCAAAACCCATGTCCTCCAAAACTGAAATTGAGAACAAGTTCTTCTTCAGTTCTGGTACATATAACACATGTACCACCTCCAAAAAACCTCCTGACTCAAGATGGAACCTGATTGTCCCAACTCCTTCTACACCACACTTGGAATGATTTCCAAGTTCAACATGTAAACCCAAGTCTATCTCTGACTAACTAGTGAACAACTCATGTCTCCATGTCATGTGACGAGAAGCACCATTGTTCAAGTACCACGCACTCCTTGAGTAGGTGTTGGTAGAGAGGCATGTGAACATTGAGAATTCCTTCTCAAACTTTGTTGCAAAATGATCAAGTTGTGTCTCTATTGATTTCGTTGTTTGAATTTTATCTTGCCTCTTCTTCTTCAGAGACTGTGATGCATAATGCCCAAACTTGTGGCATGTGAAGCACTTGATTTTACTCAAGTCCTTTTGTCCTGGTTGTGAGGTTGACTCCTCATGGTTACCATGTTTTTTGGAACCCTTTCCTTTTCCCCTCATTTTCTTACTAACAAGAGCCAATTTCTGTTCACTACCTCCCTTCTTTTTTCCCTTCGAATCCTCCCAAGTCTCTTCCTGGATGCAATCATTACAAAGTCTCTGCCAATCTAGGATATTTTCCCGAGAACAAAATCCTTTGACAAATGGTTCCCATGACTTGGGAATACCATTTAGTGCCACATTCATGAGCTCTGCATCTTTAGTTTTCTCTGCTATGGTTGCAAGTTGATCACATACCTATGTGATCCTCATCAGATATCTAGTAACATTATTTGATCTAGACATCTAAACCAATCTGAGTTTATTCCTTAAGACCATTTTCCTATTCATGTTCTTGTTTTGGAATAAACTTACCAAGGCGTCAAACATCTCTTTGGTCATCTTCTTCTCGATTATATGAGGGATTAGTTTATCCTTCACTGAATCTAGGAGGACCTTTTCTGCTTTGATATCCTTCTTGTTGTAAGCATCTAAAGCTGTTGGATATGTCATGTTGGAATATTGAGAGGGGGGGGGGTGAATCCATATGAGCACAATAAGGAGTTTTAATCACAATATAAAACCTCCAATAATGTTCAATAGTTTATCATTAGAATTCAATATATCAGCATCACCATAATTCAATGCATAAACATAGTACACTAGAATTTTACATGGAAACCCAATGTGGGAGAAAACCATAGAATGTTTTTCTTATTTATCAAAGAGTACATTCATTATAATCATTGACTTCCTATTTCTCCAGCTACAATTGGAAGGAGGCTCCAACCCCCTATTTACAGGCTTCAACCTGAAGGAAGCTTCAACTCCCTAATTTACCGGCTCCAACCAGAAGGAGGCTACAACCCCCTTTCCTTACCCCGTCCAACCACCATGAAATATAAATGTAGACCAATTTGTCACTACCTTTGTTGTTGTAATTGATAACTTGTTGTTTTTGTTGTTTATGATATTTTTGTTGCTACTATTGATTTCGATATCTCATCAATACTGCAACTACACATACCTCATGCCAAGATCCACAAGAGAGTTCTCCAAATCAAATGCTTATGAATCACTAAGACATATATGTTCCTTATTTCTTCAAAATACACACCCTAACATACACAGGACTTCAATAATTTTTCTTCACAGGTCCGCAACCCATACACTGTATGCTTGTGGATGTTCGCACTTTTCCCTTCTGCAACCCACAGATTACCTTAGAAACACTACTACAGTAAATTTTCTTCCGTACATTCAACTCCTATAAAATTCTCCCTTCACTGAACTTTGTTTCCTTCATATCATTGCCTTAGATTCACACCACAATATTCAATTGAATCTTCTCTGTATATATGTGTTTCAAATGAGGATCTCATTAAAAAATGCAGGGACTTCCAAGAGTCATAAATTTTTACTCGGTTATCCGATTGGGTTGAAATTTTACAGGGAGTTGTGTCTCAAATATTTCACTACCATATCGATGTGATTTATCATATCAAAATCTGTTTCGACACTTTTCGAGAGCCAAATTCCTTCATATGATGCCTCGAATTTGAGTTGTAGTGTTTTTGCAGGTTTTTTTTTAATTTTTAATTATGATTTATCTCTTGATTTATGCATGTAATCAAAAAAGCAAGTTGATGAATAGTGTCACTCTAGTTCATAATTTAGAGCCAACTCATAATGTCTTGTTAATGACATGCAACTTTTTAACTTCACATGCAAATTCTTAACTTTATGTTCAAGGGTTGACATCAATCACAACCAATATTTTAGTAATTTCCCTCTTTGGCATTGATGGCAACACTTAGACATGGAAAACACTCATGCTCATGCTGGCTCCCCCTGTCTTCATTCATATTCTCTTTGTTTCCATACCTCTGTTTTTCTCTCCCCCTTTGGTATCAATGGAAAAGGGTGACTTCTCCTTGGGGATTCTCTCCTTGTATGTAAGCCTCTAATGTCTACTGATGTTTCTCTTCATGGTGCTTTGTCATGTAAATATCTGATATAAAAAGAATTCAAAAATCATTCAAGTATTTCATGATTATTGTTTCTCTCCCCATGTCTTATTGTGCCAAATATTGTGTATATCACTATGGGGATGAAACTACTCCAAGATTCTATCGAAGATACTCAAAAGTATCCCTCAAAAGCAGTTTGATGAAGATATTTGCAATCTATTCTTTTGTCCCAACATACTCTACCTTAATGTTCTTTTTTGTAACTTGTTCCCATAGAAAATGAAACTTGATCAGAATGTGTTTCGTCTTGGAATGCATCATTGGATTCTTATAGATACTTATAGCATTGGTATTATCACAGAATATTGGAATAGGCTCATCATGTTCCACCTATATTTCCTACAAAATTTGTTTCATCCAAAAAACCTGTGTACAAAATGTTGTTGTTGCAATATACTTTTCTTTTGTTGTAGACAACGATACTGAAGATTGTTTCTTTCTCAACCAAGATACCATACAATCACCCAAGTAGAAGGCTACTCCACTTGTACTTATTCTATCATCAATACTTCCTTCCCAATCTGCATCTATGTATGCAACTAAAGATAGATCATTCCCTTTTGGATACCATAATCCATAGTCTTTTGTTTCTTTGAGATATTTGAATATTCTCTTTACTGACATAACATGTGTTTCCTTCAGTGTTGCTTGAAATCTCATAACTTGTCCAAATTCTTGCATCACATCCAGTCTCAATGTTGTTACATAGATTAAACTACCAATCCTCAATCTGTAGAGCCTCTGATCTGCATCCTTGGATTTATCATCTTTGCTTAATTTGCAAGTATTCTTCATGGGAGTACTTACGGGCTTGCAATCTACCATTCAAAACTTCTTTAGCATTTCTTTTATATACTTGGTATGGGAGATGAAAATGCCTTTATCTTGTTGACATATGTGGAGTCCCAAAAATAAAGACAACTCACCAAGTAATGACATTTCAAATTAATTATGCATGTCTTTAGCAAATCTTTGACTCATCATATCATCATCACTTCCAAAAATAATGCCATCAACATAAAATTCAATTATCAATAAACTACCTTGATTTACCTTTATGTAGAGATCGATGTCTGCATTTCCTTTGCTGAACCTGTGTTGTTGTAGATACATGTCCAATATTGAATACCATGCTTTAGGGGATTGTTTGAGTCAATGCAGTGCCTTATTCAATCTACAAACATAATCTTCCTTTTCTGACAATAGAAACTATTATGGTTGTTCGATGTAGACTTCTTGTTCTTCTAGTTCTTCGTTTAGGAAGGTTGATTTTACATCCATCTGATATACTTTGATTTTCTTAGACTATGCATAAGCCAACATCGGTCTGATTGCTTCCATTATAACAACTGGGAAAATGTTTCTTCAAAATCTATTCCTTCAACCTAAGCATATCCCTTGCATACTAACCTCTTTTTATTCCTAGTTACTTGTCCATCCTCGTTCATTTTTTTTCTGAATACCCATTTTGTGTCAATCATGTTCTTATTCTTAGACCTTGGAACAAGTTCCCATGTTTCATTATTCTCTATTTGATCCAGTTCTTCTATAGCTTTGATCTAGTGTTCATTAGTGTTAGCCTCCTCAAAATTGTTGGGTTCAACTGTGGACAACAGTGTTAGATGTCTTTGTTCTGGTGAGCGTAATTTTGTTTGGGTTTCAACTCTTGCATCTTCATTCCCAATGATATGTTCTAGTGGATGATTTCTCACTCGTCAGTTAAGAGTTTTGGGAGATGTCTGAAGATTTTGTTGGTCATCTTCCTCTTTCTCTTCTTTTGGTTGGTCTTCTTCTTCTACTTCTTCTTTCAAATCCTCTTCTCTTTCCTGATCTGTTGAGTCTTTGTTTTCTTATTTGGGATTTTGTACACTTATCTCATCATCTGTACATTGATGCTTTCCACTATTCTTTTGAGTCTCAGATTAAAACATTTTTATGACTTTATTTTGCTTGAGTACCCGACAAATATGTCTTTTTCAACTGGGGAGTCAAATTTTCCATTCCTTCCATCTTCTCTTTTGATATAGCACTTGCTTCCAAACATTCTAAAATGTTTCACTTTTTTCGGTCTTCCTTTCCATAGCTCATAGGGAGTCTTATCACTATTACTTCCGAGCAATCCTTTGTTCAGGATATGAACTGTTGTATGTATTAGCTATGCCCAAAAGATGTCACCCAACTTGGAATCTTTCATCGTGGTTCTGGCCATTTTTTGTAATGTTATGTTCTTTCTTTCAGTGACTTTGTTTTGTTGAGGTGTCTTGGCTGCTGAGAATTGTCTTTTTATTCCATGTTTGCCACAAAAATCCATGAATTATTTCGATGTAAACTATCCACCATTGTCTAATCTCAAACATTTGAATTCAATTATGTCTTTGTTTCAACCATATCTTTATATATCTTGAAGTGTTTGAATGCCTCTGACTTTTTATTGAGAAATAAAACTGCAAGCATTATTGTGCAGTCATCAATCGGTAGCATGAATTATTGTTCACCATTTAATCCCTTTGTTTTCCTTGGTCCACATAGATCGGTATGTACAATCTCTAAAAAAAAATGCGTTGAGTACTCCTTTGATTTGAACTTGGTCCTGGTCTATTTTCCTTGCAAACAATGCTTACATTAGAGTATTCGTTGGATTTGAAATTTCAGGCATTTCTTTTACTGCTTCCTTTCTATTTATTTTGAAATGATTTTCAAATTTCATGTGACCCATTTTTTTGTGCCAGATCCAACCTTCATTTTCCTTTCCTAAGAAACAACTTTATTTTCCAATTTCATTCAAAACTTAAATGTTGTTCAGAGTTCTTATCGTTGTCGCCACTAACTTGCTTAATCCTTCTTTCCTATTTTTGCATTTCTTTGAGTTGAATTGAAGTGTGTGTCCTTGGTCGCACATTTGACTAACACTCATCAGATTATGTTTTATATCTTTGACCAGTAGAAAATTCTCTGCCATGGAATATTTTCTTCCAAGCTTAATTGTTCCTCTACCTATAATTTTAGCTGAATGATTATTGTCAAATGAAAATAATCCATCTCTTTCTTTCTTCAGTGTTAGAAACTTGTTTTTGTCACTTGTCGTATGCTTTGAACAATCATTGTCAACATACCAATCACTTTTTCTATGTTGGGATTTGTTGGCAGCCAATAATATTTTTTTTAATTGCCCTAAAAAAGTTGCCTACACCTAATTGTCTTCTAATCGACAAGTCATCGTCGCATTTTGCAACTAGACATTTGTTTCATTTCTTGTGACAATTGCAATTTGATTTCGATTCATTTTTCACAACTGAAAGTGTGACAACTCCTCCATTGTTGTCTGGACTGTCATAGTCTTTTATTGATTTTCTGAAAGACACTTTACCATTGGTTTATTGTATGACTACGAGTGACTTTCAAACTATATCCGTTCACTTTGATTGCGCAACTTGATTTCTTTGGTAAAGTATTGAAAATGTTAAGTTATGAGTTATGTTTGATTTCATAAGGGTCATAGTTGATTTTGGTTTTATATATGATATGATTCTTATTGTTTTGAGCTCTTAACTTATCGATTTCATAAGGTCATTGGTTGCAATGTTTTTACACTTTGATTATGCTAAAAAACGCATGGGTCATATATCAATTTGGTTTCATATCTGGGTTACACTTGTCGCGTTGGTAAAACCTTTGGATGTCACGTTGGATCGAACTATACACTTGGCGCATGAATTTAACATATGGTATTTGTTTTATGTTTGATCAATGGCATGTTGATGTGGTTATACACCGATGTGGGTTGGCCGATTAATATGTTTCAAATGTTATGATGACTGATGGGAAAGTGTTGTACCCAGCCATTAATGCACTGCATGGCGGTGGTAATCCCACCACCTTCGCATGCATTACATTGATTCACACCCCTTTCAGCGCCTGCAGCTTTTAAGCCCTATCATTTTTACTCCTGCGTGTTGTATGGTTTAAACCAAACCCTATCATGAATAGAATCCATGGCTCCTGCATTGTTGATGTTTGATGGCGCTTATAGCGACCTGGAAAAGTTTGGGTGGCTCCCGTTTATAAAGAAGTTCGATGGTTACAATCCTATCGTGGCTCGGCAATTTGCATTATCATTCGATGGTTGTCGAGCTAAAGTTGGAGATGTTCAACTTGAAATTAATGAACAGTTTCTTAGCTTGGAAACCAGCCTGCCTGTTACGGGACAGAAGTGGTCTAAAAGTTGCAAGGTTGATGATGTCCCGTGGACATTGTTATTCTAGTCTCGAACGGTGAACTCCTGCGACAAAGGCTTGCCTGCAAAAATGTTGAAACCACGCTGGTATGATATATTAATGATAATCAAGCAATTCATTACTTGTGAGGGCAGGTACAGGTTCATTTTCTTATTTCACCTTCATCTATTGATGGTTTTTATGGGTTTCAAACTTAGTATGCCCCACTACCTGCATAGAATTTTGTTCAAGATGGCTAAAAGGTACAAGCATAGCCAGGCCGACACCAGCCTCTTCCATTTGGGGTTGATTAAAATGATTATGGTTTATGAGTTAGGGTTACGTCGTGATTGTTGGGATGATTTTCTCAGTCGTAATGGCTTTGAAGAATCGGACCCTCCACAGGTTGATAAACCTATGGTGGCCGAAACCCATCCTATTCCCCCTGTGCCTTATAACGTTTTGCTACCCAAACCTCTACCCAACCCACCTACGAATTTTCATATGGCTGTGACTAAACAGGTTGAAATTGATAAGCCCGCAACCAAAAATCCTAAAGCTAAAGCTGGTGCTAATTCTAAAGGCAAGAAAAATGCTAGGTTAATATCTCGCATGGCGAGAAATAAGCCTAAACCCTCTGCCAAATCAGAGCCTATTGTGGTCAGCAAAGACTCTGATTCAGAAATTGAACGTTTTCTCTCCGATGAGTATCCTTACTCGGAAGGCTTGTGTAACAAACCTCCTCACGACTTTGTCAAGAATTTGCCACCCTATCTGCAGGATGATCCTAATTTTCCTAGTATTGAACTACCTCGAGGAACCCTCGATGAATCATCGAAACCCTCGACTACTCAACATGTTGTTCCACCTTGCGATCAGTGTGGATTGTGGTTGGAGAGGTACTACTTGGATGTGTCGATGTTGCAATCTAGAATCCATGATTTGGAAAACCAAGTGGCAAAGCTCACTGGTCATAACGCGAAGGTGGAACCCTCTGACAAGAAGCAACAAACAGTCAGTTCAATTCTATTCAAGAATGTCGAGTCATCAGCAATCTTGCTGGTATAATTTTCACTCATTTATATGGAACATTCATAAACTCTGTATACATTGTTGACCTGCTCTGTCATATATTTGTTGTATTTAAGTTTTGATTATTAATTTTTGGATTGGTTTTGATTAGACTTAATTTGATTGATCATGATTTGATTTGAATACTCTGTTATTAAGGATTGTTGATATCTTTTCTATTTTTGGAACACAGTCAATATCTCAGTTCGATTTGGTTATATCCTGTGCGATATGATGGGCAAATTGGTTAGCTATTGTGATTGTATATTCTATGTTTGGACCAGTTCGTATATCATTTGTTACATAATCAAATTTCGAATGGATATGAATAGTGGCTATTACGATTTGAACTGTATTCGATTGTAACAAATATATAGTTTGAATTCGATTTGAGGAATGAAATTGATCGTATCCAGTCTTACGATTTGTGTCTATAATTGAACTCAGCCATATTCATTTCAGTTATTTGCCTGGTTTATATTATGGATTCTATTGACTCTGTCAAGACCCTGTCGGTTGATTGTGTGGTGATCAATAACGAAATGCATTTGATTGTTACTCATTCAGTCTGATTCCATTCTAAAACGATTTACCTATCTTTGCATTTATTTGAACGATATCGATTTATTGCTATGACTATAATGAGTTAACGATGGTTATGATCATTTTTTTTGTCATGTCTGTTCACCATGCGATACTCAGCAACCGTATTCTATAACAAATTTTAATGGATATGTTCCGTAATTGCAACAGCCTATCCATTTTGACAATTGAATAAAACGATATGAATTTCACATAGCTGTAACCAATCGATTGTGATAAGGATCGATTATTATCATTTCTATTTTGGATTACATCATACGGTTGGCTTGTAATTGCATTTGGATACGAAACAGTATGATTATTATTTGCCCCGACCTTGTGATAACTAAAAAACAGAGCATTCTTACCCTGTCTCGATTGTATTCTTTTTCAATTTAATGATGAATTTTCTTGAATTATTAGTAATTCGTTTTGATGAGGAAAAGAAAATTAAATTGGATTTGATTTCTTTTAAGATTTTATTTGATTGATATCTAGTCTTGTTTGCTATTTTGGACTAGCTACAGAATCAGATGATTCTGTAGCTAAGTCTGTAGAGTCAATTTTTTATTGTTTTCTTAATAAAATATCCTTCTAATTTGATCTTTGTGTTCTATTGCATGCAAATTCGAATTGGCAATAGATATCACGAGCAGTTAGGGGATGATCTACAGATTTTACTTGCATTTTAGTTCCTTAGTTTAGGTGATTGTGGGATATCTCCCAGGATATGTAAACTTATTTGATATTATCCACAAGGAGGTTTTACCTTGTGAAGAGACCTATCTATACTTATGATTTTTGTAATAATGGACATCCTCAGATGTGGGAGAACAAGGATATGGAATTCTGAAACAGACTGGAGCAGAATTGATGTTTTGTCATAGCTTTTGCTTTTTAATATATCAACATTGTGTTTCAAGTTTTGTATATCACTTTGTTTATGGTTTAGTATTACTTTTGCTATCTAAATCAAATGCAAATGATATAAGTTTATTACTGTTATCCATATCTTGTCTCTTCCAAATAGATAAAAGACATAACAATTATTAATTCATTTTTGTGAATGATAGCTTTGTCTTCTTCATAAATTGAATTGTTATATAAGTCCTTGCATAATAGGTTTCCCCTACTGCAGAGATTTATCATCAGAAGATTGTTATGATTCTCTTTTATGTCTTGTTTGTCTTGTAAAACACTTCAAGAAGCAGCATAGTTGATCATTTGCGAAAAGCTTAAGGACTAAACGGTGTGAATTTCTTCCTCCAACCAGCTTAAGAAGCAATCATACACAGGGCAGACTTGGAGCGTTTCCAGGTCAATTAGTAACTTGTTTACAGTTTTTATTAAGTAGTTTAATATAGATAGAAGTTGAATTAGATTTATATTAGAGTGTTTAATTTCAGTAAATATATTAGATCCTTTAATTTCAGTAATTTCTGTTTCTTTTTCATAAAATATAAAAATCAAAAAAGAGATTCTTGGTTGTCTTAGGACAGAATATACATGAGTTTTGCAGGTTTTAATCAAATCTGTAGATTGTTTATAGTGTACATTAGTGAATAAGAAATAACGTAGCTGCTAATTAGATAGTTGATTTGAGTTATTATAATCATAATTAGTATCTTGTATATATAATAGTTAGTAGTTTATACTTAGATTAGTGTAGTTAGTTTAGTTTTCTTTATTAGTTTCTAGTTTCCTTTATTTTAGTTAGTTTCTTGTATTCAGTTATAGTTTAGTTTGTTTTATTTATTATAGTTAGATTTCTTAGCTCAGATCATTTCTCTCTGGTTTTCATAGGAGACCTTAGAGCAGCCAACGGAGCCGTTAAACTCGTCAGGGTGGTCCATTCCAAATGGCTTGGGTTATTTAGACAACCCCGAACCAGTTCCACTCTCCCAGTTGACGGATGGTCAATTTCGCCCGTCAACAGGATTGTAAAGCAATCGAGCATTGATTATGCTTTATTTTCCATATATGTTCTGCTTTGGTTCTTGTTATCTCTCCAAGGAACTCCTTAGGGTTGTAGACTAAGGATGCTTGGTAACTTAAAAATAATGTGTAGGTTTGCTTGGAACAATGGGATCACTTCAATTATTAATGTAATAGTCAACTCATTATACAATCAAATGAAATAGTGCTTTCAAAAAACAATAATCAGATCAAGTAATTTTGAAGGAGAGGATGAAGAACACTAATCTTGATTGCCAAATACAGTTGGGTGTAGGGCTTAATACAAGATAGTAAAAAATACTTCACTTCAAGTCTATGAGCTCAATAAAGAGATGACAGTCTTTACAAGCTAAGATAAACTGAAATAAAGTACAGAAAAGGAAGCATGAATATTTCTGATATTGAAAATGAAAGGAGACTGTAATTTTATTATGCAATAAGAGTCTATACAGTAGCACAAAAATGTATTCCCAGTTTGAACCCTTGTCTCTTAGAAAAGATAGGAATTTATAGCCTTTTACAATCAGTTTTTGAGATCCTGAAAACTTGGATCTGTATCTAAAAATAGAAAATCAAATTAACTAAGACAATCCACAACAAAGACTAATTGCTAGCATTCGAACTGTCTTCTATATCAAAATTTGACATATGTACTTCATCATCTTCTGGAATCTGTTGTGTCATGAAAAAGGTAAAGGCACATGTCTTCTATAGCTGGATTTCTTCAATTACTCATAGTCCAAACTTTGGGAGACCAATTTAGCATGTGGTTTTCAAAATCTCCATGAATCTCTGATGCTGAGTATTTTCTGACTAAGTGGTTAATCCTTTGATGCTCTGGAACTTCTTTAAATACTTTAAAAATCTCCCTGCTCCATATTTAGCTTTCAAAAATTCTTTTTTCTCTTTCACCAACTAACTCGCCTTATGATTCGTTGGTTAGCTGGTGAAAGCTCTTCCTTTCACCAGCTAACTAGTTGTAAATTTACCCTTTGTGCTGGTGAAAGCTCTGTTTCGGCCAAAAAGAAACTTTCACCTCCAAAACTGTTGTTTTATCAAAAAATTAGCGTGTCTCTGCTTTATCTCCTTGCATATTCACAGCAACTTGGGCTAGCACTTGTAGATCTGGGTGTGACTTCTGTTTCTGCTTCAATTTTTTGATCTTCCTCTTAAGGCATTTTTCTAACCACCATAGACTGTTATAATCTTTGGTGATTTTCTTCTTTCTCTTTTTGTCCTTGACACTTTCACGAGCCAACTTCTCAAATGATGCATTTGTCTCTGCGAAATTATCAGACGGAGTTTTGTATCTCTCCTTGATTACTCTTTCTAAAACCTCATGTTGAGCAATCACTTCTTTTAGTTGTTTAATTTTCTATGATTTCTTTGACCTTTTGTTCTTTGATGTTTCACCTTCATCAGTGGGAGTAAAAGTCTCACAATCCTGTGCAAATTCCATGGAGTGTTCAGGGATTTTAATGGCTGGACTTTCATCTTCTTGCTCTGGCTCTGTTTCTGAGTCTGTGTATGGTAGATTTAAAATATTTGTTTTCTTTTCTGTAGGCTGCTCTGAAGTGGTTTCAAAATCTAACTTTTTCTTTGACCTGTGAGACTTTATGCCAGAAATCCTATCTTCTAGTAGTCCTGGAAGAGTTCTCCTCTTCCTCGAGCTACTCTGAGGAGTTAATTTCCTTTTTCCAGCTCTCTTCTTCTCATTCATGGGATAAGTTTGGGTTTCAAAGCCTTCCCAAAAAATAAAATGTTGCCAAGTCCTTCCTCTTTGCCTTAGTTCCTCCAGGATTATCAATTTGATTAGGCCGAAATGACAAAGAGTGTTTTTCATACTTAAAGGTTCATCCCTAATCTTTTTACAGACTTTAGTTAGGCTTTTATGCAAGAAGAAAGGTAAATTTAGGAGAGTTTTCCCTGTAAAATGGTCTAAGAGATTGAAATGGTATAGCATCAGCTTGTCATACCTGCCTTCTGAGGTTATATAGATTTGGATGCCCTTGAACAGGTCCTGCCATTCATCCTCCAAATGAGAAATTGGCATGCTTTTCTTCCATGCAACATTTCTGAATTCTTCCTTAAGATATGCTCTGAAATTGAGATTCTTGGTTGCTGTCGTTTTGAACCAACTCTGGCATAATCTAGGTAAGTTGGTTGTTGTAGCAATGGAGTCTTCATCAACTATGATTTCTAAAGACCTGACACATGATTTATTTCCATCATATGATTTAGCAAACACTTCAGTTGTTGTTTGGTGACAACCATTCTGTAACTTCTCAACATATCCCATGCAGCCTGCGTCTGAGAAGTGTTTTTGTACCTCTAGATGTGCTTGTAAAAAGGATAGACTATCTAACTCTTTCCTTAACAATGAACCACTCCGTTTCCTTGCCATCTGCAAATCGAACCCTAGAAAATTTTGCAAACAAAATCACTGTAATTTGTTGTTTGAGCCAAGGTTTGGCGCTAGTGAAAAATCTCGACGTTGTCTTTCAAAAATGAAACAATAACATATGTCTATGGATGGTGTGTGTTAGGGATATGAAGTGCCAATTTGATTTCTCCAGCTGAGTAGTACCGCTCCTTTACTTGTGATGATGGATTTGAATTCATCATCTCCAGCGCCATTATCTCGTGAAGCATGCATTCTCAAACACACTCTGCTTTGATATCTGATTTAGACGTGCAAACAAAATATTCATCATTATCCACTTTCACTAGTGCCTTATAATGATTACATGACGTGTGTTGAGCATGTCATCCTTTGATTTTTGAAAACGTGGAGGGAACACACGTGTTCTGCACTTTCACCAACTAACGGTCTACGGGAAAGTACTCCTTAACTGTTGAAAATCGTCGCTTTCACCAGCTAGTCCTCAAACTTGAAACAAACGTTAGTTGTTGAAAGCCTTTTCATGAAATTTTAAAGAAAAGACCTTTATGGATCGATTTATTTCTAAGAAATGAATTAAAAACCTAAGTTTCACCACTAGAAGAACTTAAAACAAATTGGAGAAAACTACCAATAACCATGCTATCAATCCCAAAATGAAACCATAGTGACTGATTCATTTTGGGAGCTAACATTTGGCTCCAACTGGGATGGACACCTCCCTGTGAGGTGACCAAGAACCTAGCTATACTTAGTAGCCTTTATTACAAATTTAAAAATTTGAAAAATAGTTTTTCTTAGTATCATTGGGCATGGAGTTATTCAAGCGATAAAAACAAAGAAAACAGAACTGAAAAGAATATGTACAAGTAAAGCAGGTCTTTAAGAAAATCCTTATGAAAAATAGGTCTTTAGAAAACTTCCGTTGAATGGGCCACCAGCTACTTCCTCGCCTGCGAGATTTTGGAGAACAAAGGTATTGTTCTGCTGAACTGCTGTTATGACAAAAGGACCTGTCCAAAGAGCATCAAATTTTTCGTGTTTCCCCTTCTCTTGCCTTGCTACATCCCATTTTAATACTAGTTCCCCTATTTTGAAGATATTTGGTTTGACCTTCTTGTCGAAGATCTCCTTCATTTTTCCTTGGTGTAATTCTGTATTTTCAAAAAGCTGCTCTCTATCTTGCTGCAACTCTACCAAATTATGGATTCTCCGAGTTAAATCACTTGGTTCATAATCAGTTTCTTGTAAAAACTTTACAACTGGCGGTGCAAGTTGAACAAGAAATATGGCTTCAGTACCATATACCAACTTGAAAGGAGATGTACCAATTGACTTTTTACCTGTAACACTGTCAACCCACAAAGCGAATTTCAGCTTGGAATCCCAGCCTCTGGTATTTTGTTCAAGCATCTTATTTATAATTCTGACTAGACTCTTATTAAATGACTCAGCTAAGCCATTTCCTTATGGATAGTAAGCAACGGAATGTACTAGCTGAATTCCCATCTCTTCACATAATTTTACCAAGTGCTTATCTTTGAATGCAGCAGCGTTATCAGTGACTATTCTCTTAGGGCAACCAAATCTAGCGAATATGTTTTCTTGCAAAAAATTTATGATGACAGTATGATTGACATTCCTGGTAGGAATAGCCTCAATCCACTTTGTAAAATAATCGGTGGCAACAAGGATCCACCTGTGCTGACTACTAGAAGGCGGGTGAATCTCACCTATGAAATCCAGACCCCATTGTTGGAAGGGACCTGTGACCACTATAGGTCTGAGGGGAAGGGACTTCAGTTGTTGTTTTCTTCAAATCTTTGGCACTTGTCACATGTTCTCAAAAAAATCACACACATATAAAAATAAGGATGGCCAGTAGTAACCAGATCTTAAGATTTTATGTGCGGTGGTCTTCCAATAATGATGTCCTCCGCATTCACTATTATGGAACTCAATCATGACCTTAGCTTCTTCTTTCTGGTTTATGCACCTCAATAATAATCCTATTAGGTTTTTCCATAATAATAAGTTGTCATTGATGCAAAAATTCATGGCTTTGAGATTTAAAGCCCTTCCTTGTGTTTTTGTCAAATCTGAAGGGACTGATAAAGTTTGCAAAAAAATGAATAATGTGATTGTACCATTTGCAATTAGATAGGTGATCTGATACCTACATTTCCTCACTTCTTTTATCCTCTGAAGACTGAACATTATCTGCATTAACACTTACCAAATTTATTTCGAGCAGTTTACAATTTTCTTCTGCCAAAAGTTTGGCAAGGCCTTGACCCTTCACAAGTTTTGTTGGTTTAATTTCAACATCAAATTCAATTAACTTTGCTATCCACTTACTCCTTTTTCCATCTATTCCATGTTGTATAAGCGCATCTTTAACTAAACTGGAGGGTACATAAGCTATTACCTTGGCTTGAAGGATGTAAACTCTAAAAGCTTTTAATGACTTGATAAGTGCATATGCTTGTTTCTCCAATAATTCATACTTTACCTCTGCATCCCTCAAGACTTTACTGAAGAAGGAAATCGCTTGCTCCTGATCATCGGCATTTTTCTGCAAGAATAATGTTGCAATTGTATCTCTTGAAGCAAATGAAAAAATGTAAAATTCCTTGGCGAAGTTGGGGCTGATCAAAACAAGGGTTGTCATAATTGCTTCCTTGATAGCATTGAATGAGTGTTTGGCTTCTTCATTCCATTTTACCTCGGAGTTCTTTCTTAACATAGCAGTAATATTCTTTGTGAGTTCTGCAAAATTCGTTATAAACCTCCTGATAAAGTTTATAGTCCCAAGGAAAGACTGAATGTCTTTCTTTGATCTAGGAAGAGACAGATTTTTAATTGCTTCTACTCTTTTTGGGTCAATTTTCACCCCATTAGATGAAACAATATGTCCAAGTAATTTCCCTTCCTTAAGTGAAAAAATTGTTTTTTTTGGATTAAGAGAAATGCCATACCTTCGACATTTCAGTAATGTCTTTTTTAAGTGTTGCAAATGAAGTTCATGGCTGCTCAAAAAAACAACGATATCATCAAGATATATCAGAACAAAATTATCTTTCTCTCCAACGAAAGAAATGTCCATCACCCTTTGGAATGTCGCTCCTACATTCATCAATCCAAAGGGAATCTTCTCGTACATAAATGTACCCCATGGAGTAGTAAAAATAGTCTTTTCTTTATCATCCGGATGGACAGCAATCTGGTTGTATCCAGAAAACCCATCAATAAAAGATATCACCTTTGATCCTGATACCTTCTGCAAAATATGTTCCATTTTGGGCAGAGGGTAGTTGTCCTTCCTAGAGCACTTATTCAAATTTCTGAAGTCCACGCAGAGTCTGATCTCTCCATTCTTCTTCCTGACCGGTACAAGATTTGCAATCCATTCTGAATATCTGAGAGGTATGATGATGCGGGCATCCAATAGTTTTTTTATTTCCCTTTCCATTGTAGGAAGTAACAAAGGATTAAAAGATCTAAGTTTCTGCCTAAATGGTTTGGTATCTTTATTTAAGGGGATCTTATGCTGAATTACCTCTGTGTCGAAAATTTTCAAGTCATCATATTGCCAAGCAAAGATGTCAGCAAACTCCTTTAGCAATTCTCGATAATCATCCTTTTGTTTTTCAGTGAAATGCGAAGCTAAGTTGACATATTTGGGATCCTTCTCACTGGATACATTATACTGCAAAACTTCTTAATCTTTTTCCCCATTTTCCAATTTGACAGCCACATCATTATTATCAAAAAGCCTTTCCAAAGGGACCAAACCTTTATGAATTCTGTTGGTAGACAGCTGGACTATTTCATGTGCTGTGATTTTGCCTCTGAATTTTGGCTTCTCAATTTCATCATCATGTTCATTCTCCTGATCAATTTGCAAATCTACAAACTCATCTATCATTGTAAGAAATCTAGTGAGTTCAGCATCGTCTTCGAAAACCTTCCAAAATTTTACATTATGAGGGAGGGATGGCCTATATTTAACTTGGATTTCTTCATTCAATTTATGAGGCAAGGGAGGTATGAAAGCACAAGCCGACACAGCTAATGAATCAGCCAATTCATTCATTGCTCTAGGTACATATGAAATTTTAAAATCTGCAAAAGTGTGAATTGCCCTCAAAACTTCATCTCTATATGCTTTCAACCTAACATGTTTTGCTTGAAAGGACTTATTCACCTACTGAATGATTAAATATGCATCTCCCAATACCTGCAATCTTTTAATATCCATCTCTTTGGCTGCATTTAGCCCCAGAAGTAGTGCCTCATACTCAGCAATATTATTAGTCACTTTAAAATCAAGTTTAAAGGACAAATGAGAAGTTTTCTTAGAAAGGGAAATCAATACCACCCCTACTCCTATTGATTCTTTGGTACAAGCACCATCAAAGAATGTGGTCCAAAGATCATCCTCTGTTGCTTCTGTGGACTGAACTGCGAGCTTTGTGAGCAGCAATGCATCTGGTAATGAATCATCAATTTTCAAAATACAAGATCCCATACCTATGTCGACAGAATAGATAGGATGATTGGATGGATTTTGTTCGTCACTGATTACATATGCCAACTGTGATTCCCTGTATAACCTTCTGTTTACCCCTCCAAAAACAGGGATAGTAGCGTAAGAGAGATCCATTTGAAGAGTGCCACCTAGCCTCTTCATCCACGATCTTGATAACAGACATCCAAATTTAGGTGGTATGTCTGCCACTACTATATCCATAACCATAGTCTTCATGGATGCTTGGGTTAAAGTTACAGCCAAGTCCTTGATCATTCTGAGACATTTGACTTTTCGAGAGTCAAAAGAGAAAATATTGTGGTAAGACTTGGTGATCTCTAGCCCAAGCTCATCCATGACCACCTTTGGCATTAAATTGTGAGAAGCACCGGAGTCCAACAAACAGTTATGTAATGTTTTCTCATGAATATTTAGAGAGATGTAAAAGGGAGGACAACTTTCATATCTGTCTCCTATCATTTGGCCCAGAGTAATGGTTGACTTTTCATCATATATGTTGAGAATATCAGCGGAAGGGGATATAGATTTGGGATCTAGAATTTTGAGGATATCCTTTTTGAACATTTCATTTTTCATTAACTCAACTAGAGGAATAGGAAGTTTAATTTTTTGTATTTCAGCCTCAAAATTGAACGAATATGGGACTTTATCAGAGGATTTATCAGAGACCTTTACCTCATTTAAAGGAGCTTTCTGATTACTTTGTTGTTCGACAGGGGCCTAACTTTCTAGAGTTTGGTGCTTGACAGGGGCAACAGTCTTCTTGGGAGGAGCTGATTCTTTCACTTTCGAGGGATCTGTTTGTTGATTCTCTGACGTCTGATCTTTTTGCTTAACAGGGGTTGTGCTCTTTTCAAGAGAGGTTGGTGTGTTCTGTTGGGCAGTATCAGACTTAGATCAGAGATTATATCTATTCTTATCTTCTATCATGAAAATGCCATCATCAATAAGATTATCCTCTGTCTGTTCATTCATCAATGCTTCTTCATAGTCGTGTTGTGTCAGATAAGATTTCCCTGTCTCTTCTCCAACATAATGAATATTATCTTCTCCATCTTCTTGATAATCACCTTCATCTTCATCCATCACAACATTCTAAATAGGGGCCTTTATTCTCTAATCTTCAGTAGGATTCTTTTCTCTTTGCAAAATCTGTGTTGGTTGATTATTTCTTCTGAAGTTGTTAGGATTTTGATTTGGGTTCCTGCCTGCATAATCATAAGTTCCTCTTCCCTTCACAGGCTTCTTATTTTCAATCTTGATCTTAGATATCTTAGAGGTTAGAGACTCTAGAATCTTAGCCATTTTATCAAACTTTGGGCAGCTCTTGATGAAGAAGAAGCTTCATTCCTTAGCCTTCTCCTATCAGAATTTCCCTTTAGCTTTTGAGAGGCTAAAATATTTGATTCCACCTCAAGGGCAGCATCTTGCATGAGAGATAGTGTTGGTGACCTCATTTCTCTCAACAATAAACAGAACTCTGAGTCAAAAGCATCAGAATATGTGATTTTGGCAGAAGCATCTGAAGGTTTTATCTCTACTGGTATTTTACTGTACATCCAGTTAAACCTTTTAGTGAAATCAGAGACTGACTCACTATTTTGTTTCCTTAGATTTCCAAATTCTGTGATATAGTAAACAAAATCTCTTCTATCACCCCAGTGTTTCAAGAAGGTCTCATCCAATTTATCGATTCCAGCTATGGAACCAGCAGGGAGTTCTTTGAACCATTTCCTAGTATGGCCATCTAACCTTTGGACAAAAACTCGTGTCCAAACATATTCCTCTTCAATATTAAGGTTTTCAGCATAACTGTAGAAAGTATCAATATGTTCTTCAGCAGACACATCGCCTTCACCTGTGAATTTGGGCATATACTTCTGATAGTCTCCTATTGGCATAGTTGATACTGGGTTTGGCAATATGAGTGGTGCATACCTAGCAGCTAAGATTTGTTGCATCTTAGTCAAAGGAGGTGGTGCAGCGATAATGATCAGGGGTGAGAAAGGTGATAGTTTCTTTTTCGAGTATTCAACACTGGGGGAATGTGAAGGAGGTGAACCTTATGATTGGAAAGAGGTCTAATATGAGGCTCTGTAAAAATTTGCAAGCTGCCCAGCTAAGTTTTCTTCACCTTTAGCAGACAGCTCTTGGAGAAGATGTTCAACAGCAAAGAGGCTAGTATAAATGTTTAAATGATCTTCTTTTTGTTGTGAATTAAAAGACTCAAGAGAAAAAGAACTATGATTTCTTTCTAAAGTCTTGGATGATTTTTCAATCAAATTTGAATCTGTCAATTTATCATCATTGCTATTTTCTTGTTGATACAAAGAAATTTGTTCTTCTACAGTGTTCACAGCTGTTTTTTCATCAGTACTCTTTGAAAAGAATTCAAATTTTTCTGTAGTAGATTTTTCAGAACTACAAAGAGGATTACCTTTTGTATCTGATTTTGAGGCTTGACCTTGAATTGTCTTTCCTTTCCTGAGAATTAGTTCTGGATTAGACACTAGTGTGATAGGTGATTCTTGAGGATTCGCCCTAGTATTGATCCTCTTAGGAGCTAGGATGAACTTGTGGATTCGCCAGATACATAATTACAACCAATTAAAATGTCTAATATTTGTCTATCATCAAAGATCAGCTCTGTGTCGTATCCCAGGAAAGCAGAACTTAAATTTTGTATCCCCAGCAACGGTGCCAATTTGTTATCTCTCCAAGGAACTCCTTAGGATTGTAGACTAAGGATGCTTGGTAACTTAAAAATAATGTGTAGGTTTGCTTGGAACAATGGGATCACTTCAATTATTAATGTAACAGACAACTCATCATACAATCAAATGAAACAGTGCTTTCAGAAAACAATAATCAGATCAAGTAATTTTGAAGGAGAGGATGAAGAACACTAATCTTGATTGCCAAATATAGCTGGGTGTAGGGCTTAATACAAGATAGAAAGAAATCCTTCACTTCAAGTCTATGAGCTCAATAAAGATATGAAAGTCTTTACAAGCTAAGATAAACTAAAATAAAGTACATAAAAGGAAGCATGAATATTTCTGATATTGAAAATGAAAGGAGACTGTAATTTTATTATGCAATAAGAGTCTATACAGTAGCACAAAAATGTATTCCCAGTTTGAGCCCTTGTTTCTTAGAAAAGATAGGCATTTATAGCCTTTTACAATCAGTTTTTAAGATCCTGAAAACTTGGATCTGTATCTAAAAATAGCAAATCAAATTAACTAAGACAATCGGCAACAAAGACTAGTTGCTAGCATTCGAACTGTCTTCTATATCAAAATTTGACATGTGTACTTCATCAGCTTCTGGAATTTGTTGTGTCATGAAAAAGGTAAAGGCACCTGTCTTCTATAGCTGGATTTCTTCAATTACTCATAGTTGAAACTTTAGGAGACCAATTTAGCATGTGGTTTTCAAAATCTCCACAAATCTCTGATGTTAAGTATTTTATGACTAAGTGGTTAATCCTTTGATGCTCTAGAACTTCTTTAAATACTTTAAAAATCTCCCTGCTCCATATTTATCTTTCAAAAATTCTTTTTGTGCTTTCACTAGCTAGCTCGCCTTATGATTTGTTGGTTAGCTGGTGAAATCTCTGCCTTTCACCAGCTAACTGGTTGTAAATTTACCCTTTGCGCTGGTGAAATCTCTATTTTGGCCAAAAAGAAACTTTCACCTCCAAAACTATTGTTTTATCAAAAACTTAGTGTGTCTCTGTTTTATCTCCTTGCATATTCACAACAACTTGGGCTAGCACTTGCAGATCTGGGTGTAACTTCTGTTTTTGCTTCAATTTTATGATCTTCCTCTTAAGGCATTTTGCTAACCACCATAGACTGTTATAATCTTTGGTGATTTTCTTCTTTCTCTTTTTTTCCTTGAAACTTTCAGGAGCCAACTTCTCAAATGTTGCATTTGTCTCTGCGAAATTATTAGACAGATTTTTGTATCTCTCCTTGATTACTCTTTCTAAAACCTCCTGTTGAGCAATCACTTCTTTTAGTTGTTTAATTTTTTGTGATTTCTTTGACCTTTTTCTCTTTGATGTTTCACCTTCATCAGTGGGAGTAAAAGTCTCACAATCCTGTGCAAATTCCATGGAGTGTTCAGGGCTTTTAATGGCTGGACTTTCATCTTCATGCTCTGGCTCTGTTTCTGAGTCTGTGTATGGTAGATTTAAAATATTTGTTTTCTTTTCTGTAGGTTGCTCTGAAGTGGTTTCAAAATCTAACTTTTTCTTTGACCTGTGAGACTTTATGCCAGAAATCTTATCTTCTGGTGGTCCTGGAAGAGTTCTCCTCTTCCTCAAGCTGCTCTGAGGAGTTAATTTCCTTTTTCCAACTCTCTTTTGCTCATTCATGGGTTGAGTTTGGGTTTCAAAGCCTTCCCAAAAAATAAAATGTTGCCAAGTCCTTCCTCTTTGTCTTAGTTCCTCCAGGATTATCAATTTGATTAGGTTGAAATGACAAAGAGTGTTTTTCATACTTAAAGGTTCATCCCTAATCTTTTTATAGACTTTAGTTAGGCTTTTATGCAAGAAGAAAGGTAAATTTAGGAGATTTTTTCCTATAAAATGTTCTAAGAGATTGAAATGGTATAGCATCATCTTGTCATACCTGCCTTCTGAGGTTATATAGAGTTGGATGCCCTTGAACAGGTCCTACCATTCATCCTCCAAATGAGAAACTGGCATGCTTTTCTTCCATGCAACATTTCTGAATTCTTCCTTAAGATATGCTCTGAAATTGAGATTCTTGGTTGCTGTCATTTTGAACCAACTCTGGCCTAATCTAGGTAAGTTGGTTGTTGTAGCAATGGCAGCTTCATCAACTATGATTTCTAATGACCCGACACAGGATTTATTTCCATCATATGATTTAGCAAACACTTCAACTGTTGTTTGGTGACAACCGTTCTGTAACTTCTCAGCATATCCCATGCAGCCTGTGTTTGAGAAGTGTTTTTGTACCTCTGGATGTGCTTGTAAAAAGGACAGACTATCTAATTCTTTCCTTAACAATGAACCACTATGTTTCCTTTCCATCTGCAACTCAAACCCCAGACAATTTTGCAAACAAAATCACTGTAATTTGTTGTTTGAGCCAAGGTTTGGCGCTGGTGAAAACTCTCGGCGTTGTCTTTCAAAAATGAAACAATAACATATGCCTGTGGATGATGCGTGTTGGGGATATGAAGTGTCGATTTGATGTCACCGGCTGAGTAGTACTGCTCCTTTACCTGTGATGATGGATTTGAATTCGCCATCTCCAACGCCATTATCTCGTGAAGCATGCATTCCCGAACAAAATCCGCTTTGATATCCGATTTAGACGTGCAAACAGAATCTTCATCATTAGCCGCTTTCACCAGTGCCTTATAATGATTACATGACATGTGTTGAGCATGTCATCCTTTGATTTTTTAAAACGTGGAGGGAACACATGTGTTTTGCACTTTCACCAGCTAACGGTTTGCGGGAAAGTACTCCTTAACTGTTGAAACTCGTTGCTTTCACCAACTAGTCCTCAAACTTGAAACATACGTTAGTTGTTGAAAGCCTTTTCATGAAATTTTAAAGAAAAGACCTTTATGGATCGAGTTATTTCTAAGATATGAATTAAAAACCTAAGTTTTACCACTCGAAGAACTTAAAACAAATTGGAGAAAACTACCAATAACCATGCTATCAATCCCAAAATGAAACCATAGTGACTGATTCATTTTGGGAGCTAAGAGTTTCGATATATGATTGTTAATGTTCTTCTTTGGTTCCCTAGGTGGAATAGTCAATCTACAATTATTCACTATGTGTCCAAAATTGTTGCATTTGTAGCATTCTACTTCATTTCTCAAAGAGCCAAAACTGTTTTGGTTTCTATTGTATGCTTCATAAGATCTTTTGGGATAACTATTATTTAAGTACATTGCATAGGTGCTTCTGTTCTTGGCATAGGATTTGTAGTTTACATATTTATGTCCAAAATTAGCACAATTAAAACAATAACCATAAATGAACCTTTGATATCTGGGAGTAGATGATCTTCTTTGTGATCCACTCCTTCTGGATTCATCTTCTTGATTCTTATTTATTTATGGAATGTTCTTCTTTGAGGGCTTGTGTTCTTCCTTCTTGACAGGATCACTAACAATCTTTGTATAGCTTCTTTGTTCTCCTTAATTTTTTGTTGTCTTTGAGCTTAATACTTTCTCATTCTATACTCGATTGTATCCTAGTCCCTATATGTCATTGGATGGTCTTTGACTGATGATGATTTGATCCAATATTATGGTTCTCTTTTGCTACATATCTTTCTTCTAAATATCTTTCCTTAAAGATATTATTTTTTCTTCCAAGATTCCAATCGTTTTCTCCTTTTCTTCTAACTGACTTCAAAGTATTTTCTCAATCATTTTGTCTTCTTCTATTTGAATTTTTAGACTTGTGATCATCAGCTCGATTTCTTCAGAGTTGGAATTCTGAGATCCCTCTTTCATATTTAACTCTCCCTTGAGTGACTTTTTTTTCTTTCTTTATTTCCTAAGTTCTTCTAATGCACTAATTAGCTTTACTCTGATATTGACTTCGCCTTTTTCTTTGGAACCTTCATCGTCATATTATACTTCCATGAAGAGTACTCTTTCTGATCATTTTCACTATCATTATCATCCTTTTCTAATGAGGAATTTTCCTCCTTTGAGTAGAAAGTTTTTTTGAATAATTTACATTTGTTTCTTCTCTTGTTTCCCTTTTGATATTTCTTTTCCCTTTTAGAAGCTTCTTCTTCATCACTATATTTATTCTTATGAGGCCATTTAGAAGCAAAATGACCGATACCACCACAATTAAAACATTTCAATGGAAGCATACATTTATACTTGTTGGTTCCTTTCTTTAATTTCCTTATGAAGTTAGCCATCTCTTCATCTTCGTTTGAATCATCACTACATCCATAACCCGATTTTGACTTTCGCTTATTCTTCTTCTTTATATTCTTGGATGCCTTGAAAGTTTCTTCCTTCAATACTGGGTTCTCCTGTTTTGATCTCATTTCATAGGTTGTAAATATTCCATGTAGCTTTTTCATGCTCAATGTATCAAGATATTCTCTTTCTTTTAGGGATGATATTTTAGGATCAAATCTCATAGGAAGAGACCTCAATATCTTTTCAACAACCAATGATTCATCAACTTATAATCCCAATCCCTTAATAGTGTTAACTATTTCATCAACTCACAGAAGGTAGGCTACAATGTCTTCATCTTCCTTCATTTTCAATTGTTCAAACTTAGATCTGAAAATTTGAAGCTTAGCTCCCTTAACTTTGGCATATCCTTCATAAATGTTTTGGAGTTTATCCCAAATATCCTTTGCACCGGGACAATGTATAACCTTGAAAAATAAATTTAGCCTTTGAGTTGTCTTCGATGATTTTCTTTCCATCTCTATCAGTTGGGGGAGTGTTTGGTGCTTTATACCCATCTACTATCAATTGTCAAACATCAAATCCATGTGCTTGTAAAAAAGTTTTCATCCTTTTACTCCAGAAGGTATAGTTCTGACTGTCAAACACTAGTGCTCCAATCTTAGCATATTCCATGATCTCCTTCCAGTGGTTAGACAACTTCCTGAAGGACATGCTCTAATACCAATTGTTGGAATACTAAGAGGGGGGGTTGAATCAGTATAATCACAATATAAAACCTTCAATAATGTTCAATAGTTTATCATTAGCATTCAATATATTATCATCACCATAATCCAATGCATAAACATCACATAAACACAGTACACCAGAATTGTACGTGGAAACCCAATGCGGGAGAAAACCACAAAATGTTTTTCTTATTTATCAAAGAGTACATTCATTGGAAACGTCAACTTCCTATTTATCTAGCTACAGTTGGAAGGAGGCCCCAACCCCCAATTTACAGGCTTCAACTTGAAGGAATCTCCAACTCCCTAATTTACCGGCTCCAACCATAAGGAGGCTACAACCCCCTTTCCTTGCCCCATCCAACTACCCTGAAATATAAATGTAGACCAATCTATCACTACCTATGTTGTTGTAATTGATAACATATTTTTGTTGTTGTTTTTTATATTTCTGTTGTTTCTACTGATTTTGATATCTCATCAAGACTACAACCACACATACCTCATACCAAGATCCACAAGAGAGTTCTCCAACTCAAATGGTTACGAATCACTAAGATATATATGTTCCTAATTTCTTCAGAATACACACCCCAACATACACAGGAAGACATACCTTCAACTTGTACCTGACCTAGGTTTTATATCTGTGATCTTCAGCAATTTTTCTTCACAGGTCCGCGACCCATAAATTTTCTGTTTGTGGATGTATGCGTTTTTCCCTTCTGCAACTCATGGATTACCTCAGAGACATTGCTGCAATAACTTTTCTTCCATACACATGGCTCCTATAAACTTCTCCCTTCAGTGAATTTCATTATCTTCTTCTCACTACCTCGGATCTTCCAATCTATATTCACACTGCAATATTCAATTAATTATTCTCTGTATATATGTGTTTCCAATGAGGATCTCATTAAAAAATGTAGGGATTTCCTAGAGTCATAAATTTTTACTCGGTTATCCAATTGGGATGAAATTTTACAAGGATTTGTGTCTCAAATATTTCATTGTCGTTTCGATGTGATCTATCAAATCATAATCTGTTTCGACACTTTTCGAGAGCCAAATTCCTTCATATGATGCCTCAAATTCGAGTTTTAGTGTTTTTGCGGGTTTTTTTTAATTTTTAATTATCATTTATCTATTCATTTATGCATGTAATCAGAAAAATGAGTTGAAGAATAATGTCACTCTGGTTATCTCTTAGTTATTGGTCAGTTTTAGATTCATCCGAGAATTTTCTAAAATTAGTTGTTTTTTTTTAGAATTTACCTTTTCCCTAATTTAGGGCCAACTCATAATGATGTGTTAATGGCATGCAACTGACATGCAACTTGTTAACTTCATGTTCAAGGGTTGACATCAATGACAACCATTATTTCAAAAACTCAATAACAATCAATCTTTCAACAACTAATCTTTCAACATGTTGGTGCAATAATTGCTTTATCCACTAACTCCCAAAGGTCATACTCCTTCAACACCAAAGTCACTCTTTCTTTCCAAGATAGGAATTTGTATGCTCCATCCAATATGTCTTCAACTCTCAATGGTGTTTTTTCCATCTCTAAGACCTGATAAACTACCCTGGAAATAACATGTTGCTGAAAAATTTCCCCTATATTGATCTATACGGCATGTACGCGACTGTCAACACTGCAAATCACATATATACATGATTTGACACACTACAAATCATGTATGTATGCAACTATGTCTTATGTGAATCATTTATTCCTCCATAGAACTGCAAAAACTTATCTCTACCTCAGTACGATTGTTTCCCTAAAAATTTGTCCTTCGATTTCCCCCTGTTGGTTATGGATCTGCTATGGATATGAGATTTGGCTTCCCTTCAAAGCACCTGATATGATACCATGTTGATTTTCAAGTGTTTTCAACCCTTGGTATGCTATGATACCATGTTGAAATCTTTCCTACACAACACCTGGCAATTAGCTCAAAATAAAATCACTTTATCTACTAAAAGCACACCTGAGTAATCAACTAAACATGCAGCAGAAACGTAAATAAGGAAACAAAATCAAACACACATAAACAACTATATTTTTGGGTAGATACCCCTGGAAAAACCCCATAGGGAAAACCAGTGTTGAGAATGATTTAATTATGCTAAAATCAAGGCTCCCATAATAGGGATAATGACCCACTGAGAGAAATACAACTACAGACTACCCTGACAAGGTATAACATGTTGTACAACCAGTTCCAGAATGATTTTTCAGGCATACGTGATTCACCTTCTTGTGAATCATGTATATATGCGACTGCCTACACTTTAAACTATGTATCCATATGGAAAAATTGTACGACAAGCTTCGTACGATCTGACACTCTCCTATAGCCTACTCAGACTGAAACCCCCCTGCGTAAGCCTCTGTTATCTCTTCTCCTTGACCTTATCTCTATATGGAAGTCCTTCTCCTTCCCTATCCAATATCTCCTTGAATCAAATTCCTTATTGATCCAATCTCTCAAGTATCAAGTCTCCTTGAGTCTGTTAAGTGTAAGCAAAAGTCCTTCTTTACTTCTACACTCCCGAATGACTCCACACTAGAAAAAGTATTTATTTGTTATCTCTATGTGAATGTGTCTCATCCTTCACCCTAGCCTTTCTTTTATAATCGTGAGTTATAATCTATTTCTAATCTCACTTGAGATTTAGATTGCATGCGAAGATTGCATGTTAAGATTACATGCTAAGTACTTTTAGCACTTTCCTTAAATAACTCAACTAATTAATTACATAATTAATTAATAAAAGCAATTTACTTTAATAATTCCTTTAATTAAAATAAATTCAAGAGTAGAAGGATTTGGAGGATTTCCACATGTCTAGACACATATACCTATGCAAAAATACGTGTCTAATTCTACCACTAACATCAACAATGATGGTGTTGATCACTTAGCATCTAAAATCGCATGAAGGATGATGGTTCATTGGTTGAAGAAATGGCTTGTTTTAGCAACAACTTCATCCACAATGATATGCTCCATAATTTTCTCAATGTCCCTCTTGGATTGTGTTATTTCCAAGGTAGTGTAATTAAATTGTTTACATGAAAATTGGTGAAATTATTGCATTTATAAAAGCGTATCATACATATAAAGACAATTTAGGCACGAGTTTTTTCTTTAAAAAAATATCATTTTTTAAAGTCACATGTAAAAGGTACTTGAGATTATTTAAAAAGAAAAGAAAAGGTGGTGATATTTTAAAAAGGGATTGTATGTGAATGGTGGAGTTCCCAACCGTGTTTGATTAAATTTTCCTTTTAAAATTAGAAGGGCATTCATCAAAACCAAAGTAATTGGTTTTTCTCCATGTTAGAGATACAAGGTAGAGTCAAAACTTGTAAAGGTAATTATTGTGCCTTCAAATTAAAAAGATTTTTTTGTGTGGCTTTGTGTCTTGGATCTACCTGAAATTAAATAAGAGAATCATAGGTACACTTGTACTTGTGTGCAATGGTGATTTTTCCATGGATGATTTTAGTGTTTTGTGTCTAGTTGTGACACTCAAAGCACATCAACGGTGAACAAATCAAGCTCATAATTAAAGAAGAATTGGACTCAAAAGAATCATCAAACATTCATATTCAATGATCAATTCAACTTCAAAATTAGGATTAATTGTACTTACAATAGTTCTTTTTGTAAGTTTCAAATCAAATCAAAATAGAGTTGAATTTTATTTATCGGGTGCACTCTCAAATGAACCCAACACCCATTTGAGTCATTGTAAGTCAAAATTTGACAAGATTGCATGGTAAAAACTCAAACCATTGTAAACATCACACTTTGGGTGCATTTTCGGTATTATCCGACACCCTCAGCTTGTTGTAAGCAAAGTTCAAGTGAACAAATTCAAGCAAGCAAGTTCAAGTGAGTGTGGAGTTTAAGCGAGCGAGTTCAAGAGTTCAAGCGAGCATGAACTACAAGCAAGTGAGTTCAAGTGAACAAAATCAAGTGACTGAGTTCAAGTGAGAAAGTTGCAAGAAGCAGTTGTTTTTCATCTACCTGCATAAGGAAATGTCTTTCATTTCTTCAAATGGAGCAAAGTCTTGAATTATTAGAGTTTCTAAATACGCTAACAAACATTGTTAAAGATAATATAGTCATAGTCAACAAAGACACTCTTCAATAAGTTTTAACTTGTTTGCAAGTGACACAAGCTAAATTTAAACTTCTTCAAGCACAATCCCAACTCCTAAATGATGAAATCAAGGATCTCCAAAATCAACAGTCAATGAAGCGTTCGAAAGTAGTCTTCATTCAGAACAACCCTCTCTATGATGATTTTGATCAATAGTCAATGCAAGATAAACTCAGTGAGCCAACTTTAGATACAAGTGCAGGATAACGTTGTGCATGAACAAGCTCATCTTTATCTTTCCGAGCTAATCATCAGACCTTGGGAAGAAATTAGGAAAAACAATCATAGAACATGACTTGGATATGACAAGGAAGTTACCTTTCATATTCTTTATTATTCTAGAACAATCCAGCTCCATAGTGTTGGATTCCTTCAAGAATATTTAACTTTGCATGTTCCAGTTCAACATCAGAATGTTAAATGTTAGCATTGCAATCAAGTTGGTCACATGGAGAATCAGTGCCATGATATCCATCCTTGTCAAAATTGTGGCAAGAAGGATCATCCATCAAAAAAATGTTCCAAGAGAAAAAAAATTGCAAGATTAAACATTCACTATGAGTCGATTGATCCTTGGTAGTGGCCATCAACAACCAAATGATTATTTCTGTTAGAAAAACAGGACCGCGGAGCAATAAAATAAAACAAATGCAGAAACAAAAACATAGAAGACACACAATACAAGAGAGACACACATTTACGTGGTTCACCCAGTGTGGGCTACGTCCACTAGAGAAATTGCCAGGTCCTTCCTTTATTATTATCCAGCAAATGAAGGGATACAACCTACAGCAAAACCCGTTGTAACTTCCTCTTCTTTCTCTCACAGTCTCCTCTCTCAGAATACAATATTCACACATGTACATAGCCGCAATACATTTCCCTCATAAAAGAGGGTTTCCTTCTAGGGCAAAAAACCCTAACATAATCTCTACCGTTAGATCTGCGACCTTATAATGAACGGTCCAAATTTACAATGAAATTACAATATACTTTTATAAGG
>ML779654.1:561133-632873 GCA_009831015.1 Picea engelmannii
CACTCCACAGAGCGACTGAAGAAGCAGTTATAGATTTCTTATTTAAAGACATCTTCACCAGATTTGGAATGCCAAGAGAATTAGTTACAGATGGAGGACCTCCTTTCAACTCTCATGGGTTCAAAGCCACCCTTCAGAAATATTATATTCAGGAGAGAATGACTACAGCATACCATCCCCAAGCCAATGGACAGGTGGAAAGCACAAACAAAGTAATAGAAGCCATTCTCACAAAAACAGTAAAGGAAAGTAGAAAGGATTGGTCCCACGGGCTCCTTGAAGCACTATGGGCCTACAGAACTACCTGGAGAAATACTACAGGATTCTCTCCCTATGAATTAGTCTATGGAAAGAGTGTTGTTTTTCCTGTGGAATTTGAGATAAAAACCTTAAGGACTGCTTTAGCTGTCAACCTTGATCTAACCGATGCACAAACGGCCAGGTTGCAGTAGCTTAATGAACTAGGGGAGAAAAGACTAGATGCCATTCAACAAACAACCATAATTCAACAGCAAAGATCAAAATGGCATGACAAAAATATCAAAAACAAGCAGTTCCAAAAAGGTAATTGGGCCCTACTGTATGATTCCCGGTTCAAAGAATTTCAAGGAAAACTTCGTACAAGATGGCTTGGACCTTACGAAGTAGACACAATTTTCCCCAATGGAACAGTAAGGCTCCTCACAATCGATGACTCCAGAACTCCATTACTTGTAAATGGTCATCGGCTCCGTCTGTACCAGCAACCTATTTCTAAAGAATATTTTAAGGCCACATGCATGGCAGACGCCCATTTTCTCTTCGTCGAGGGGATTTCTACCCCTAATAGAAATTAATTATTTTAAGTTAATTTTCTTTAGTATTAGATTAGATTAGATTTTGTTTACTAATAATCCCTGTCAAGAAATACCATGCTACAGTCGATTTTTGCAGATTCTCGATCGAAGCACAACCACTATGAGAGGACGATCCTACTTCAAAGAGACAAGCTTTCACGATGTTGAAACACCACTGTTCAGCACTGTTGACCTTCATGATGTTGAAACACCACTGTTCAGCACTGTTGACCTTCACGATGCTGAAACACCACCGTTCTGCACTTTTGACTTTTCTCTATTGCCGAAACACCACTGTCAGCAATCCGCCCCTTTTCCTTCATTACTGAAACACCAAACTCACACCTTTTCCCCCATCATGGCTCGGCAGCCTTTTTGCCACTTTTTCCCATTCCCGACGAAACAACTCCATCCAGCAATTGTTTCGCCTTTCCCCTTCTGTTGCTGAAACACCATTACCAACAACTTTTGACTATTTTTTTTTCGATGCTGAAACACCACTGTTCAGCACTGTTGACCTTTTCTGCGATGCTGAAACACCACTGTTCAGTAGTTTTTATTCTTCCCACTCCAAAAACACTACAGTCCACCATTTCCTCACCATTCTCCATCGACGAAACAACACCGTCCAGCAATTGTTTCGCCTTTTCTTTTCCATTGTTGAAACACCATTGTCAGCAACCCTTCATCATTTTCCCCGATGATGAAACACCACTGTTTAGCACTTTCGACTTTTTCCCGATGCTGAAACACCACTGTTCAGCACTTTTGACTTTCTTCTGATGCTGAAACACCACCGTTCAGCACTTTTGACTTTCTTCCGATACTGAAACACCATTGCTCAACAGTTCTTCATCTACAACAATTGTTTCGTTCTTCTCTGTTGTTGAAACACCAGTCTTTCACTATCGTCTGTCAGCAAGATTTTACGCCCTCAGATTATAGCTCGTCCTTCTAGTCAGCAAACCCTCAACACAATTTATCTATTAGATCAAAGGTCTCTGCCATGACAAGACTACCACGGACAGGCATGATATCTTGTTTGCAGAACAAATCAAACGGTAAGGCGAGGTATGTAAATTTTATGTAATTCAGTTAGGTTATAGTTAATGAGAAAGATTCTAAGTCATTATGACCATTCAATTGCAATCATTACTAACCGCACTTGATGGGAGGGGAAGTACACATCAAATCCGCGATACCATCATTTCACCCGATTTCACCGCCGCCATCCTCATTTCACCACCCTTTCGCCCATTTAACCACTATTCCTCCATAAGTCGCTCGGAAAACTCACTCTGTGCAGAAGCTGATACACAAACTCTCGACATTGTATCTTACTAAGCTAGTAGCCATGGGAGGATTTGTCATACGAAATGAGCCCGCCACCACAACACTGCTCGAACACTATCCAGCAGCGTATCAAATCTTCTAGCAAGCAGGGTGGCTCAATTACTTCCACAGAATTCAGGGATATAATGAACAGAAAGTCCTACAGTTCACCCAAAATATTCAGGAGGACCATTCTGTCGTCTAAGGGGTCTGAATATCTGTAACAGAAGAAGACATAGCAGAGGTCTCAGGCCTCCCTATCGATGGCACTCGCATGTTCAGCCGAAAACATATCATCAGGAATGTTCAGCAGAACTTCTTCCTGCCCGAGGAACAAATTGAATTGAAAGGCAAGGGTGTTCAACTCATCTCATTGCCACCCCCATGGTTGGAAGTCGCCAGATTCATCAAGCATTACCTGACCTGCGAAGGTCGATATCAGGTAGTCTATCAGCACGACTTTCTTCTACTTTCTCATTTAAGGCATAACAGACGGGTCAATATTCCCTATTATTTGTTGGGTTGTTTGAAAAATATGGCACATTACTGTAGAAAGGCCAAAGATCCAACCCTTTCACTCACCCACCACCGTCTTGTTCAATTGCTCATCCATAGGGGTTTTGATCAACAAAATCGTCCACTAAATAACCCACCCATAAACCCCCAACCAGCTGTCAAAATTCCTCAGGGGTAGCAACCGCAAAACCCCCCAGACTCCCCCGAAGTACCCAATAGCCCGCCCACAGAACCAGCCAGTCCAGTCAATTCCCCTACCCTACCAAATCCGCTGCATATCTTACCAGAGTCATCCACTCCCGCCCTTCATATTCTTAGTGATGACTCTAAACCAGATAATTCCTCCTGCCCCATCATTGAAGAAAGACCTTCATGAAAACGAAAACAAACCCCCCTCTTCCCACCCTTCTTACAGAAAAAAAGAATAAGACGCTCAAAAAGGCCACCCTTTATTACCACTACCCTAGATCCCCCATCGATTCAACTGATACCCCATACACCTCCAACCTCCCCAATCCCTGGATCTTTGCCTATTCCAACCACGGGCACTGAAACACAAGAACCAGATGCCCAGGATGTTGCGACATCATCTGTCCCACATAAAGTAGCTGAAACACAAGAACCAGCTACCCACTTAGTGGCTGAAACATAAGAACCAGCCATAGTTGAAACACAAGAAACAGCTACGGCTGAAACACAAGAACCAGCCGTTGATATTGAAATGGACTTACAGGAACCAGATGCCCAGAGATCATTTGTTTCAAATAAAGTAGCTGAAACACAAGAACCAGCTACCCATCCAGTGGCTGAAACACAAGAACCAGCCACTAACTTTGAAATCGAATTACAGGAATCAGAGGCCCAGAATGCTGCAACACTACCCTCCTCAAGCCAAGTAGCTGAAAAACCAACTACCCATTCAGTGGCTGAAACACAAGAACTAGCCACTGATACTGAAATTGATATACAGGAATTAGAGGCTCAAGGTGTTGCAACTTTACTTTTCCTACACCAAGAAGCTGAAACATAAGGAGCAGCTCCCATACCTGCAGCTACTCCCCAACAACCAGAAAAAACAATGGCATATGTCTTGCAGGAAAACGAGTTTTTAAAGTCAGAACTGGAAGCATATAAGAAGGAACTAGCCACGGCAAAGGAATCATATGAAAAGGAACTAAATTTGTACACCTTAGGCCGTATAGCAACCTTGTCAGAAAAACCTACAGAGAGCTTGTGTAAAGAATATATGTGTTGCCAATGTGGGGATATTTACTATCAAGCAGGCTACAAGGTAATTCAAGTCCCAGTGCCAGGAGCAGCCCCTATTCCTTCACCCTTTGTAACCAAGGAAGAACCTGTTGCAACACAAGAACCAGCAAGCCCTCCCAAGATTAAGACTGAACCTGCTGCAACACAAGAACCAACAGGCCCTCCCAAGCTTAAGACTGAGCCCTGCATTGCAACAAACAAAGCCCCTACCTTTGTCAACAAGGATGTACAGACAATGCCTATGGAGGAATTCACACTTCCCAACCAGATCAATCTCCCCACTTCCAAGGAACAATCCACTCAAACCTTACCTCATCCCACTACTTCCAACACTGAAACACAAACTCAGCTATGGGATGAGCAGGCAGAAATAAAAAAAATGGAAGAAAGAGTATGTTGAAACTCAAGCCAAAAACCTGCAAGTGCACAAACAAATCTAGATCAACCATACTTACTCAAATTGGGAAGCATTAGAACAGACACGCCAGGAAGCTCGTGAGCTTAAGAAGAAGAACAAGGAATTGAAAGGCAGAATGGTCCTGGTATTTGATTTGGTGCAGAAGCTACTGGCCACAAGAAAGCCATCTTGCAACTACTCCTTATTCCTTATGGAGAGACTCACATGGTTTCAAATCAAATCCATTATAGAAGGTAAACCCCATGGAGTAATACAACCAACAAATTTTGTCAAAACTTTTGTAGTTGCCTCTACCAGGGATCAGCACCTCCTCTGTGAGGCATACTTTCATAATGAGGCTATTCCAAAAAATAGGTTGCTAAACATAAATCCCCTTGTTGGGGACATCCAAATTCGAGCATTTACTTCCTTTCTCTCTAATCATATTTTGTGGCAAGATGACTTTTTGGCTGCTAAGCACAATGAAGATAATCGTCTCCTCTGGATTAGACCAGAACCACAAAAGGCAGCCACTTTTATCACAGAATATTATGAGTTCTTAAAACAACCAGGGGTGACTGAACATGTTCAGCAGCTACAATCATAAGTGCTCCAGGATTGTGAGCACATCATCAAATCCATAAATATTCCTGCCCTCCAGGCCAATAACCTGTTTTGGCAGCAATCCACGGAGAAGAGACAACAGCACAATCATTTTGGTCCTGCCAACCTAGAAGTAGCAATTTCCAGGATACCCAACTACATCTAGTGTGTTAGACATTGTGCTGAAAATTGGATAGGGTACTGGTTTTATTTTCCCATCCTCTGGTTGCCAATAGTTAGGTATCAAGTCAGTTATAATCTACCTAAGAAGGCAGAAACAGCAGCATGGAAAAGATTACAGTAGGTGCAAGGGTTCAGAATGCCAACGGACAGTACCTCCCACAGTTACTGCTTGAGTAACTTACATGATCAGAGTCAGTATCCAGACTCTGATTTAGAGTGAGTTGCCTAAGGACACGCAACACCTTGAGTTGGGGGGGATGTTAGGACCACACAATGTACCTTTTTGCCTATACTTTTTGCCACTATTATACTCTTGATTACCCATATTTAGACTCATACTATCACTTTATCTGATCATCCCAAAGGTATACAACGTCCCTTCTCATTACTATACGTTTAATTTGTTTTGCATAATATTTTACATCACTCTCGTACTTGACCATTGATTAGAAATGCATAAGTGTTCAAAACTGTAGATTAGCATTTGAGGCCTATTGCTGAAACACAGAACTGTCCAAGGTCGTTGTTGCTGGAACACAGAACTGATGCTGAAACACAGAGCTACTATACAGTCCGAGGTTGCAGATGCTGAAACACAGAGTTTTTATACAGTCCGAGGTCGTAGATGTTGAAACACGGAGCTGTTACACAGTCCAGAGTTACAAATGTTGAAACACAGAGGAAACCGCCAGGACCAATGATGATGAAACACAAAGGAAGTCGTTACATTCAGCGGTCAACAAAGCTCTAACCGTCGCTCCTACACAAGAATTCCGACACAGTCAAGAGCGCAATTCACGTGGCTGAAACAGCCCGCGAATTGTGATGTTGAAACAGCATCAGCAGCAACGAGAAGAAGCTGTTACACCAGCCGTAACAGAAATACCTCATTCAGCTCCTGTAATAGCATTATGTTGCGCGAGACTAGGACATCCTATGCTGGTTTAGAAAGTAGATCCGACTAAATATAGGACTCAGATACACATTGTAATTTATTGTATCGAAGGGGTTCCCTCTTTAAATAAGAGGAAATCATCATTTGAGGGATCCCAAGTTTTATGTATTGAGAAAGCTTCAGAGAGAGGGACATATTCCATTTTCAGTTTGTAATATGATATTTTGACCGATGAATAAAAGACTGCTTTGAGTATCTTTCTCTAGCTTTCTCATTTCAGGGGAATCTTGTGAGAAGGGAGGGCCCACCTTCTTCACAAGATTCACCCATTAGTTTTAGAAGTGTGTTAGTACAATCTCTGTTTATGATTTGATTAACTTTTGTTTGCTGAAACACTACTTTTAATAAATTCCGCTTTGCTGAAACACTATTGAACTCTGTCTTAGTTTATTGAATGAAATTTGTAATTCTTTTTATTATCAATCTTGTGTGATGATTTTATGAAGATAGCTAGAGATTGGGTTAAGGGTTCCTGCTCAGAAAGGAAGGAATCAAAATATCATGTTCTCTGTAGATTTCAATTACTTCTGCAAGTGTGCTAGCCAGAGATGGGGTTAAGGGTTCCTGCTCAGAGAGGAAGGGATCAGAACATCCTGTTCTCTGTAGATTTCAATTACTTCTGCAAGTGTGCTAGTCAGAGACTGGGTTAAGGGTTCCTGCTCAGAGAGGAAGGGATCAGAACAGCCTATTCTCGGTAGATTTCAATTACTTCTGCAAGTGTGCTAGCCAGAGACTACGTTAAGGGTTCCTGCTCAGAGAGGGAGGGATCAGAATATCCTGTTCTCTGTAGATTTCAATTACTTCTGCAAGTGTGCTAGCCAGAGACTGGGTTAAGGGTTCCTGCTCAGAGAGGAATGGATCAGAACATCTTGTTCTCTGTAGATTTTAATTACTTTTGCAAGTGTGCTAGTCAGAAACTGGGTTAAGGGTTCCTGCTCAGAAAGGAAGGATTCAGGAGATCCAGTTCTCTGCAGATCTCAGTTATTTTCACAAGTGTGCTAATCAGGGATAGGGATTAAGGTTCCTTCTTAGAAAGGAAGGAATTATATGGCCTTGTTCTCTGTTAGATAGAGTTAACTTTCTCTGCATTACTGTTTTCATGAAAGAGTGTTAATCAGAAATAAAGTACTAAAGTCTCTGTTTGAGAATAAGGGTCTTGTTCTCTGGTTGCAGAATAGTTGTTCTTTCCTATTGCAAGTGTTATTTTAATGTAATCCAGGATTCTTAGATTAATCTTTAAGATCTGCAATAGGTAGGTTGCTTTAAATCAGAACTTCAGTTCATTCAAAGCAAGTGTGATTAGTATAATTTTCTTTACTACAACTCTAAGTTGCTTTTGGAATTGAGCATATATAGTGCGTGGTTATCTTTGAAATAAACAGACTTCCCTGGGTTGACAATTTATGTATCACTTGATTGTTTGAATCAATTAAGCAATTATAGTGGCCAACAGCCACTCAAAGGTGAAAGGGAGAGAAAGAATTTTGGAGTGTTAAACCTTTTATATCATGAGAGGAATCCATCAAAAGCATCATCATTCTAATCCCCAGACATTCAGGCAAGGGCTAGACTGGAGAGCTTGGAGGATTTGTTGCAACGTCTACGGTGGTTTGTAAGTACTTCACCATGTTTCACCATTAATATAACTTGGCATATTTCCTTCATATTGTTGTTTATAGATGTATGTCGATATAGATAGATTTGTTCTTGTCTAATGATATATTGTAGAAGTAGAAGGTATTGTTTTATTCCTTGCAAACTTTCTTCATCTTGATCGCAACTTGGACAACAAGAACAAAGACTGAAGAATAGCGAGGACAATAGTTGGAAAAGGAGTAAGTCATACTTCTTTCTTCTGTCTTCTGTATCCATAGACATAAAGAATTGATCTAAAGGAATGTTAGTTTCATTTGTTTTTTTTTGTCTTGGTCGATAGGGGTCTAGATATCCAAGGGAGGTTTCACCTATCCATAGGGGAAATATTTCATAAAAAATTATTGGTGACTCCATTAGGGACCAATTATTCCTATTCCTAGGTTCCTAGCCCTTTGAATCTTAGTTTTCCTTTGATCTTTTTCATGTTGATGCTTGTTGAATGAACCTTCCCTGCTTTGTGGTGAATCTAGGAAAATTTTGTTGTTGTTTTAACTACTTCCAGGCATCAACGCTCCCTCACAGTGGCCCACAGAGCATTGAAAACCCTTATCAATGCCTCCTTCCAGTGTTCTAGAGAGCGTTGATCCATGTTCAACACCCTGTCTCCCTTCTTATAGGAGCATCGATCTCCTTCCCGGGTCTGTTTTCAGCCTATTTTGCCCCTATTTTTTCAGATCTTTCACTCATACTTTTGAAGTAGATTCCTCTGAACTTTGTTATGACTTTGTTTGATTAAAAGAATTGTGATCACCAATTTTTCTTTCCTCCTTTGAGCTTCCAAGTCCTTCAAAATTAGGGAATGATCATGACTACCTTAGGTTAACTTGATCCTTTGGTCAAGGTATGTCTTACGAGTGGTTTGATCCCCATCACGAAGGATTTCCAACTTCTATTTTCCTGATTTCAAACCTTATTTTGAATTTTTCTTTATTTGATTTGGAATTACAACTAGGAGGTTTTCAAACAATGATTTATTTTCTCTTTTTCATTTTGATTCCTTGATTGAACAAGTTATCTCACGCTTGATTTCTTTCAGTTCTCATCAAATTTTTTAGTGCACTTCATTTGATTTCTTTTTGCTTCATGTTCCTTTGTGTCAAACATTGATTTCTTTCATTCTCATTGAAAGATATGACGCATAAAACTTTTGCATTTGAAAAGATTTCATTGCACATACAATCAAACAAATAAAATGTATGCATTCTTAAGAATTTTGTTTTGGTACATGTTTTGAAAGAGCTAGTCTTTCATTTGCTTTAGGATTTCAAAAAAAAATGTTTGATAGTTTGGCATCATTTTGGAAAGTTGCATGATATTGAGTGTGTGTTAAGAAGAAAGTAAATCTTCTCCTTCTCATAGATAGAATTCATCAAAAAGAAATTTTTGCATTTCATTCTTTTTGCATTATATTGGAGTCGATTCTTACACATCTTTAGTTTCATCTATGTGGACCTTTCTAAGTAACCAAGCCATTAAAATCAACCAACGCACTAATAAAATCAACAAGAATTTTTTTGGTTTATAGCACACCAATAGTTGCATAGGGTTAGAATCTTTGGACTAGGAAAAAGTAAGTAAATTGTTCAATATTACTAAACAATATTGTAGAACACTAAAGAGTGATCAAACCCAACTATCATATAGGCATATCTGGGAACCCCCTATAACACAAGGTCTAAACACGAGGTTGGGTGCAGAAGAGCAGCAAAGATTACCCCTCCAAAGCTTAACCAAACATAGTGGAAAGAGTGTATATCGTGTTTTTTTCTTGAGAAACTATTGGTTTCATTTGGTCTCGGTGCTTCATGAATCCCAAATTTGTTCGGGGTCCTCAGGAGTCTTACCGATCCACTTATCTTCATTTCTCTTGAATAATTTTGGACTTTGATATCCTTCCCATACAGTCGTTCATGACTGTTGACTATACCCCCTTAGAGGTCGACTGTGAGTTGGTAACCTTAGTGGCCTTTCCTAGGTATCTGCAGAGATGATTATGGGGGGATTTATACGGTACCTAGGGTAGACATCACATCACACTTTCAGTACCCTTGGAGGGTGACCTCACAAAGCGATATTTTCTTTCATCGAGAAGGGTTGTTATGTGGAGGTCAAGGTAATGATTATGTTTAATCTGGACTATTTTAAGTCGAGGCTCTCCCGCCACTTGGCCTTCCAAATTCAAGCTATGGTTGGTGGGAAGAACATCCATTGCACCATTTTGGATGAAGGAGCTTCCACATGTGTCATTCCCTTGTCCTACTAGAGATCCATTGGTTCTCATGAACTTAACCAGTCTCCTTCCATCCTTAAGGCGTTTGATAGACGTGGTTTCCAACCTTATGGACTTTTGAAATCTTTCGATGTGGAATTAAATGGAAAGGTCATTTTTGTTGACATTGAAGTGGTTGACGTTCCCCTGGATTATAATTTATTGCGTGGTCTTAGTTGGTTCTATAGGATGATTGTTGTCGCTTCTTTGATTTTTCACATTTTACAATTTCCCCGTCAAGGGAAAATTGTGACTGTTGACCAACTTGATTATTACACTCCAGATCTCCATAGTTCCCCAACGAATAATATCCCTTTCCTATGATAGTATGATATTTAGTACAAAATTGTGGGGGTAGGTCTCCTCAAGGATTCCTCACTCATGGGACTCTTTCCTTTACCTCCCCCTGATCCCGCACATGAGGTTTCCATGTTAAATATGATTATGGCTATGGTGAAATGATCATTTGAATCATCCGATCCTCATGTAGTACCTAGCCTAGTAGACTCTTGTCTGCCACAAGATCTGGTACATAAACCTTCCCTTCCCACGCCCATTTAAATTGATTATTTTTCTTCCTCCCTCTTTGGTGAACCTATCCCTATTAGTAACCAAAAGTATAAGCGAGTGCATAAGAAGAGTCAACAGAAAAATTGAAGCTTGGGTGGCGTGTCTCCAACCTTTGGGCATCATACTGAAGTTAAACCACCAACTTCTTATGATGATGTTGGGGGAAAAGTACCAACCTTTGAACACAATGTTGGGAAAAAAATTGCCAATAGGTATCGATCAACGTACCAACCTCTAGACATCATGTTGGGAAGAGGCTTGTTCATGGGTATTACACTAATCATAGTTTATTCTCATTTTCAAGGTCATTAAAAAATGAAACCAGCTTCGAGAAAATTTCTCATTTCTATGTCAATATCGTTATAAAATGAAACAGATGATTTCTAGCACAGTTTCATTTTTTGTTTCAAGATCATTAGTAAATGAAGCATACTGTGAGCATACTGCGAGCATAATTTTTCATTCCTCAAGCTCGTTAAACCAAAAAGAGTCGTCTTTTGAGTGGTAGTTTACCCCCTTTTTTTCCTCATAAGACTAACTACGAAAAAGGTATACTCTAGTCAATCATGACTAGAAGAGTTCTCCCTTGTATTATTTTACACTTTTTTAGGATTAAGGGACTAAATTTGCGAAAAATAACATCCATGGATTCGTCTTTAAGATATTTTCAGATTCTCTAAACATGAAAAGATCGTCGAGTTTTCCTTGTTTGGACTCGTAAAACATGCATTGAGGGACCCATACGGGGTCGAACCCCTCCTTCTTCAGGTTTGTTAAACATATGGTGAGGGACTCATCGAAGATGAGCTACACCAAGCATTTTTTATCCTCCTCAAGTTTGTTTAAAAAAGAAATAGGTAATCGTCAATCATGGTGGGGGGGAGAATTGAAGGAAGTGGGTCAAGTTTTTGGAAAGCATCATGGAAGTTGTTTGTTGTCTCCCTTGAACATGGCACCTATTTGTGTCTTGTCTTACAATTAGATAATATACTTGTCTTGCACCTATTTTCATCTTGTCTTACAGTTGGGTAATTTGCTTGTCTCTGAGTCATACCAATCCAATGAGTCCTCATAATCTTTGATCCCACCCGAAGAGTGACCCGGTGATCCTTGCACTATGTTTTGGTCTATCTCTCAATCGAGTCAATTTTGCTAAGTCACTTTTCATGCCTCACAATGTTCAATGGAAGTTTCACCTAAAACCAACCATTCTACAGTATTATCCATTTTCATACCCGTGCCAGTCAGTCCTCATTTGATCTATCATATTTTATCACTTTCCTGTGTCAGTTTCATGTTGATGATGGGGGAAACATCATATCCCTCCTTTGAAAATTCTATTCCTTTCGACTTCAACACGTTATCTAGGAATTATACTTAGAAACTAGTTAGTGCCATGGAGCATGCATGCCTCAATGGCAGGTTTCCTCCAATCGAATGATTCCACAGATGTTCAACTTCAGCTCATTTATTCACATTCGTTGGAATGTACTAGGGTACCTTGGGATTGATTTTCATCACTGGTGATTTCCCTCAAAATTGTTAACGCTATACATTAATAAACCGGTAATCAAGTGGTTTCTACCATGTTCAACATCAAGTCATCTATTCACATGTCTATATTTGTACTATTTTGGGATCTGGATGAAGACAATAGGTTGGGCACTCACTCTGTTATGTGATTTACCCAGGATGTGATGGAGATCATTTGAATATGTAAGAGATTCCAATATAATTTCCATATTTTCAATCTCATTGATGTATATGTTGTCACATAGATCCACTTTGTATTGGTTCATGGCTATGTTTTTTTCATATTTTAGCTTCACTATGTATTCTTTCGTGGCTACGATCAAATCATGTCATGGAGGTATGGATCCACATTGTATCTCTAGTGGACATATCCATTGTCAATGTTTTCATGGATCCGCAATGTATTGATCAGCGGCCATGCTTTGAGTCATTTTACTCCAAGCATAGGTATGTATGCCTCAGGGATGATACATATATATTGTTTGATGTTTGTTTGCAGCTTCCGTCGGGCTCTCCTACTCCAATTCCCTTACACTAATATATTTTAAAGTGTTTCATCCATCAGTTTTTCTTCTGGCCTCACACTTTAGGGGGCATCTATTACACACCAAAATTTCGCACTTAAGTTTCGCATCTATTATGTACCTAAGTGTCACAAGTGTTGCAAGTGTCGCAAAAGTGTCATATGCACCTTTCTAAGTATTTCATGCACTTTATCAATTGTTGTATGCAACATAATAAGTATCACACCCACTTTCACTGATCCATGTGGATATCGGTGGCCACCCACCTTTTCCAGCTGGCTCAAAACAACTTTCTGGCAATTTTGGCAATTTACTATTTTTAGCATTTTTTCGAGTCCTGAACTTTCGGAGCCATTTTGAGGCCCCAAATGATGTTTTTTTGGGTATGTTGCAGTTGAAAAATATGATTATGTTGTTTTTGCCAATATTTGTATTCCTCGGATAGATATTTCCAACGGGCTATCGTACGCCTAAAACAGAGATCGTATGCAAAAGTTGCGACCCCGGGAAGTTGATGTACTAACTTACCCAAACGAGGCCCGCATGACTTTTGGCACTTCATCTCCTAGGGTTAGGTTTTTGGATGTCTAGGTTTTTTAACATTTTTGTTTATTGTAAAAATTCCTTCAGAGCCTCATTGTAATCATCTTCTTGCGAATGAGTGAAATCATCACATCTCTTCTTAGAGATAAGCCGCCACCATTCCAGCAAGCTTGTTTTTCGCTGCATTTTACAGTTTCAACTTAATTCCTTATTGAATAGAAAACCAGTTTTAATGTATCTCTGTTATTCTGTGTTAAGAAACTGTTAATAATCTGTAGTCATTTTGTTATTCTCATAAAATCCAAATGAGTGGTATCAGAGCGTTCTGCTCCTTGTCGTCTTAATGCATGTCCCCAATGAGGTCAGAGTAGAAATAATTAAGGCTCAAGCTTGTTTCTCTTGAGGACCAAAGCTCTCACACGCCCAAAAGACCTCTCATGGCTGGAGAAAATAAATATTATGGGACAGGAGATCCTTTCAAAATGTTTCTTGAGGAATCCCTCATGCAATAGAGGAATGAGATGATGGATAGTTTTGCGCAAATTCTTCGGCGACTACCAACAGGTGATGCATCTTCTTCGATCGGAGGCGTCGCCCCCTTCAAGGTACAAATAAAATTTGATATTCTTGTATTTGAAGTTTTAATAGACATATATGGTGTAGACAAGTGGTTGAATCTACTAGAAGGGTATTTTTCCGTCCATAACTTTTTTAATAGAGAAAAGATTACTTTTGCGCTCCTCAAAGTTGTTCCCCATGTCAAAGATTGGTGGGAAATTTTCTATGAGCAAAAGGAAACAGAGGAACCCTTGTTATTTACAGTCATGACCACCTAGGAATCATTCAGGGATGGTATTAAGGAACAATACTACCCTGTTGGAAGTTATGACGACTTGTATACCAAATGGACCACACTGCGGGAAGAAAGAGACCAAGCAATTCTAGAGTTCACAAATGTATTCCATACCTTACGCACCAAGATGGGTATCAAAGATTCAGAATGACATCTAGTGCTCAAGTATCATGGTGCTCTTCATAGATACATCCAAACTAAAATGGAATTTCTAGACATCTCATCCTTGGGCGCAACCTACCGATATGTCTTCAAAATCGAACAGAAGCTCAAACAAAAGATGCAACAATTTGAGCTTGGGAACCCCTCACAACAAAAGCTAGGAAAGGGAGGCCCCAACCCACAAAACAAAGGATAGAGCAAATATGGACAGTATCAGGACAACCAATCCAAGCCGCAAGCAAAGAAGGACACCGGAAAGATAAAGGAAAGATATCGGGAAGTGGTGTGACTTCCATAAGATCCCTTGGCATAAAACTGTTGACTGCCGCTCAAAGTAGTCGTTCATGGATGAAGTGAAAGCCTCTGAAACAGATGTGGGTTCTGAATCTAAGTTAGAACTAGAAAGGGGAAGAAATATCATTGAAATAGAACCTAGTGCCAACATTTCTACCACCAAGCTCCAGCCTAATGAACCAGATGAACCAGAAGAAGGAGAGTGCCTCTTCCATTCACAGATGTGGGTAAAAGGCACCCCGTTGCACTTGATCATTGATAACGGTAGCCAGAAGAACCTCATATCAACAGAGGTTGTCAAGTGGAAAGCCCTGTCGACAACACTGCACCCACAACCCTACACCATTGGATGGCTCTACCAAGGAAGAGATCTCCGCGTCAACCAACAATGTCGACTGTCGTACGGCATCAAGCCCTTCAAAGACGAGGTATTGTGTGATGTTGCTCCTGTGGAAGTTTGTGAGGTTATTTTGGGCCAACCTTATTTATGGAAACGTCATGATGTATATGAGTCTAGGCCTCATAGTGTTATTATTACTTTGAACAGGAAATTGTACAGGATACCTGAGGCAGTCCCACCTAGTGTTATTTCCTTGATCTTTGCCAAGCAATGCAGGAAGGTCATCTCTCAGATGGGGAAGTTTGTCTTCTTCATGATTTTCTCTCAAAATGAATGAAAGATCTTAGCCACATCCAGGGTCTCTGCATCCGAGCTCTCCACATAGCAGAAGCAAGTAGATAAATTCGTCGAAGAATACTCAGATATCTTCTCCTCACCTAGTGGGGTACCTCTGCACTGTCAAGTCAAGCACCCCATTGATCTAACCTCCGGAGCACCACTGTCCAATGGGATAGTCTATCACCACTCTATGTTAGAGAATGAGGAGATCAAGTGACAGATCTAATTGATGCTCCACAAGGGGCACATTCATCCCATCACATCACCTTGCGGGAGCCCAATTGTGTTGGTACAGAAGAAAGATGGAACCTAGCGACTCTGCATTGATTATTGGGCCCTGAATAAAATCATAGTCAGAAACCGGTACCCAATTCCCCGAATTGATGAGCTCCTTGATCAACTCATGGGGGCCAAATACCTCAATAATATTGATCTGAAGTCTAGCTACCACCAGGTCCTGATAGAACAAACAGATGTATGGAAGATAGCCTTCAAGTTGAAGGAAGGCCTTTTTGAATGTTTGGTCATGCCCTTTGGTTTGACAAATGCTCCAACCACTTTCATGAGGATGATGGACGATATCCTGTGAAAATTCACCAATACTTTTGTAGTGGTGTATCTAGATGACATTCTCATTTACAGCAAGACTTGGGCAGAACACTTGCAGCATATTCAATAGGTTTTGCACACCCTGTGGCAGCACAAGCTATATGCCAACTTGGAAAAATGCTCCTTCAGCATGGACAGGGTCCATTACCTAGGCTAAATCATTGATCACCATGGCATACATGTGGATCTAGCCAAGATCCAAGTCATCTGTGACTGGCCAGCCCCAACCACACTCACTGAGCTTCAAAGCTTCTTGGGCCTTACCAATGTTTACTGCAGGTTCATGTTGGGATTCTCCCATATTGCATGGGCCCTCACCTAAATAACCAGGGGTGGTGGTAAGGAAAAATTTGTGTGGGGCCAATCCCAACAACAATTTTTTGATGATTTGAAGTAGTGCTTGTGCTCAGCCCCAGTAATTTCACTACCAAATCTACAACAACCCTTTGAGATCAAGACAAATGCTTCAGATTATGTTGTGGGCGTCATTCTCACTCAGCACGACCACCACGTGGCTATCATAGTGAGACAATATCAAATGTTTTATGTAAGTACCCTACTTACGACAAATAAATGTACTCCATTGTGCAATTCTACCGCCAGTGGAGACATTACATTCTTAGGAAGGAGACAGTCATCCACACTGATCATAAGCCACTGCATTTCATGCAAACACAAGGAAAATTACAGAATGACCACAATCAAAAGTGGTCCACATACTTACAGCAATTCCACCTCAACATCAAGTATAAAACAGGAAGCACCAATTGTGTCGTTGATTGCCTCAGTAGACCACCAGTCATGACACTCACCACAGTGTTAGACTCTTGTGGCCATGAGACCTTTGGATGGACCCAACTCTATCAGACAAACCCGGACTTCGCCACCACCTACCAAATGTTGGGTGCAAACATAGTTGTCGATAATTTCCATCTTCAGGATGGGTTGTTGTGTCGTTTGGGCCATATCTGCATTCCATCAAGCGAGTGAGTGAAGTTGATCTGGGAATCCCACTACAGTTGGGTGGCAGGACACTTCGACATTGAAAAGATAGTGGTGATGCTACAGAAACATTTCTACTGGATGAAACTTCGACGAGAGGTCAACAAGTATATCAGGTCTTGCAATGCCTACGTTATTGCCAAACCAACCATTAAGAAATAGGGCATGTACACCCCTCTTCCTACTCCTGACAGGCCATGGAAATCCATCTCAATGGACTACATGTCATGCCTACCATCCACCAATTGGGGAAATGACTGTGTTTTTTTGGTTGTTGATCGCTTTTCTAAGATGGTGATTTTGGTTGCCTGCAAGAAGAGCATCACAACAGAAACCACTGCTAAGATCTTCTTTGAACGAGTTTGGGTACATTTTGGAATCCCACAAACCATTGTCTCGGATCGGGATAGTCGATTTCTCAGCACATTCTAGTCGATCCTTTGGTCACTGGTGGACACCAAGCTCACCAAATCCACAGCCTTGCACCCCCAAACAGATGGCCAAACCAAGGTCATAAATCAAATGATCGTGCATATCTTGTGCATGTATAATTCCAAGCACCCTCGCACATGGGATGAGATTCTTCCCTATTTCCAGCATAGCTACAACCGAGCCCTGCATAGCTCAACTAGCCACAGCCCCTTTCAGGTGGGGTTGGAATTCCAACTATTGGGTCCCATAGATGTTGCACTTCCCCTTGCGATCACCTCAGTCGACTCATCTCCTGCTCCAACTGAAGCTGACAAAGACACCCGGTTCAATGAGTGGATCCATCACATCTACCAACATGTTCAGGATATTCTATAGAAGTCCAATGGAAATTACAAGCAACACCATGATCAACATCGGGTGACACATAAGTTTCAGGTGAGCAACAAAGTTTGGTTGCACTTGCAAAAAGAACGCCTTACAGGACCCTATAGGAAGCTTCTACCACTCCATTATGGTTCGTACACCATCAGCAAGGTTGTGGGGGATAATTCTTTTGACCTCAACATTCCTCCTTTCCTTGGCCTACACCTAGTGTTCAACATGGACCTCCTTCGGCCTTATTTCCCACCATTATTTGACACCTCAGATGTAGCAGAACAACTGAAACCAACAGCTCTCAACCCCAACTGCATACAACAAGCATCCGGTGATCAAATTGTGAACACACAGATGAAGGGCACTCGACAGCAAAGTATCTAGCTTTATCGAGTCGCCAAAGCAGGGCAGCTCCTTCTTCAAGGCAAGTGGCTCACCCGGGGCCAAATTCAATAGAAATTTCCTCATCTGATGGGGGAACTCAACGCAATGGAGACCATTGCTTCCTAAAGAGGGAGGATTGATCCAGTTGGATATCGGTGTCCACCCACCTTTTCCAGCTGGCTCAAAACAACTTTCTGGAAATTTTGGTAATTTAATATTTTTAGCAGTTTTTGGGGTCTTGAACTTCCAGAGCCGTTTTGAGGCCCTAAATGACGTTTTTTTGGGTATGTTGCAGTCAAAAATTCTCATCATGAGATTTTCATCATTAGTTGTATTCCTCAGATAGATATTTCCAATGGGCTATCGTACACCTAAAACGGAGATAGTATGCAAAAGTTACGACCCTGAGAAGTTGATGTACTAACTTACCCAAATGGGCCTACATGAATTTTGGTGCTTCATCTCCTAGGGTTAGGTTTTTGGATGTCTAGGGATTTTTACACTCTTATTTATTGGAAAAATGCCTTCAAGGCCTCATTGTAATCATCTTCTTGTGAATGAGCATAGCCATCACATCTCTTCTCAGAGATATGCCACCACTATTCGAGCAGGCTTGTTTTTCGTTGCATTTTACAGTTTCAGCTTATTTCCTTATTGAATAGAAAACCAGTTTTATTGTATCTCTGTTATTATGTGTTAAGCATCTGTTAATAATCTGTAGTCATTTGGTTATGCTCATAAAATCCGAATCATTGACACCATGAAATGACATTTGTCATGATCCCTAGTCTTTGTGGAGGAGAAAACCCAACATAAGATGGTCAAAAAATTGCTTTTTACCTTGAGTTTTGACCCATTTTTGAAGGTCAACGCCCCCCTTCCCATGTATAAGGAGCATTGATCCTTAATCAACACTCCTTGATGAAATATGGGGGAGCGTTAACAATGATTTGTACTCATTGTTGCGGGAGTGTTGATGTTGTTAAGGAAGTTTTGGCTATTCTAAGGGTCAACTCTGAGATACTCTTAAGTGGGTTTGGTCGAGGGGTTGAGTCATGATTTGAGTCGCCCATATTCCCTCCATTTTGGGTAACCAAATCCTAACCTAAGGAGATAAATCCTCAATTGTTTCCTAGAATCCTTCATGGTGGTTAAGCCTCCCAAATCCTATATAATGAGGCCACTCAAAGGTGAAAGGGAGAGAAAGAATTTCAAAGTGTCAAACCTTTGATATTGTGAGATGAATCCATCACAAGCATCATCATTATGATCCTAAGGCATTCAGGCAAGGGCTGTACTGGAGATCTTGGAGGAGTTGTTGCAACGTTTATGGTGGTTTGTAATTACTTCATCGTGTTTCTCCATTAATATAACTTGGCCTATTTACTTCATATTGTTGTTTATACATGTATATGAATATAGATAGATTTGTTCTTGTCTAATGATATATTTTAGAAGTAGAAGGTAACATTATTTTCCTTGCAGACTTTCTTCATCTTGATCATAGCTTGGACAACAAGAACAAAGGCTGAAGAATACGGAGGACAATCGTCGAAAAATGAGTAAGTCATACTTATTTCCATGGATGATTTTAGGGGATAAATTTCGCTCATGGGCTAATTTTCTATGGTTTTTCCAAAAACGAGATTCATTATTTTAAAAATGATTCGCCCAAATTCTATAGGATAAAATTATTCTACCTTAAAAATTGCAAATGTTTTATAAAAACTATATAAAATCCTTAGAAATTTGAATATTTTCATAAAAATATCGCCAAACATTTATAGTTGGCATATGAAGGATTAGTAAGATTCGCCAAGGTTTCTACATTGTAAAATAAATTTCCATCCTTAAAATCATCCCTGCTTATTTCTTATGTCTTCTCTATCCATAGACATAAATAATGGATCTAAAGTAATATTAGTATCCATTTTTATTTTTTTTGTCTTAGTCGATAGGGATATAGATATCCAAGGGACATTTCACCTATCTGCGGGGGAAATATGTTGTAACAACATATGTGGAAATATTGTACATAAATAAGTAACCATTACATAAATAATAATATAATTCTCATATCCATCACAGTATCATAATTTCGTCAAGATCATGAGAATGAAAAACAAAGGTCCACAATTGAAAGAACTTTAAAAGAGTATTTCATTCAAAATAAGCAAGAATATTATAGGAAAACTTTAAATATCTTGTGCTCAATAACTCAGAGATCAAGATATCACTAAAGTTTAACCCCGAAATAGTTCTCTGGGATTTTCAAAAAATAATAATAGTCTTCAATAGTTTAAAAATAAAATAAAATGGCATTCCTCCAAATGCACTGGGATTGGGTCGTGGACCATAAAATGAAAGTGTAACAAGGATGAACCTGAAAAGAAGAAAGAGAGAAGCGATGAGAAATCGATTATGTTTTCTCAAGAATGATAAGACACAACTAGATGATTCTTGAACAAGAAGAGAAAAAGAATAGAGAAGGATGTGATCAATTTACTCATTGTGATGGATTTCTCTCACTCGCTATCTATTGGTGGATGTCGCTTTTGTATTCTCTTTTGTTGCAGTTACATGACCCGTACCGGTACCTCTTCTTGATCTTCTTTAGTTATTTTGATTAAAGCTTGATTCAACCAATTTTCAATGTAATCCATCATAGGTGCGACAATTATCTCTTGCTTGAAATTTATATCAAATAATGTGCTTTCAATATCTCTAAAGTCAATTGAAAGTTGGTGTAACGTATCTTCAGTATCTTCCTTTTTTATTAACATATATAACTAGCTAACTTTTGACTTCTTGCTCTACATACTCAGTCAAACTATTAAATATTTTTGCTGACATGGCCTTCAATATATCCATATGTTCTTCAAATTGTTCTCTTGTCATAAGCATAGAATTTAATACAAATTTTGGTTCTTGAACTTCTCTGGTGGTTCCTACGAAGTCTAACTCAATCAATTTCAAATATAACTCCCCATTTTTTACACGTAAAGTGTCACAATCAACAATATTTCCTTTAAAGTCTTTGTTCTCTTAAACCAACATGTTTTTAATTGTTTTATATGAGTGGGGGATGGTAAATCTTCTTCCTTTCTTTTTAATTCACTCATACTTGAAACTTTTAAAACAAATGTAATAACATCCTCTTTATAAAAACCCTCATCATTCTCTAGATCAGATTGGAGGTATTGTCTTAGATTTGTAATTCTAGACCCCAAAGAAACAAAATTGTTCGCAAGTTCCCATGCCTCAATATTTAAAGACATTGTTTTCTTAATTTTCTCCGCAACATACCTTCTGACTACAACATGTAGGCTTGATATCCCTCTTAATTTTGAACTTGACTCTGGTGTTCCGTGAAAGTTTCTCCAAGGTTGAACAGTGGCAATCGGGCTAGCAAATATTGGTAGTGGCATTAAAGCATTTTCAAGTTCTTTAATTAGATTATTCAGAATTGCATTTTTTTTTCCATTTCATCAATAGACACTTTAAGGGATTCCCCTATAACTTCGTAGATACGTGCAATTCTAGAAGGTGGGACCCCATTGAGATCTAATTATGAATTAGATTTTCCTTGGACCTTTTTATTTTTTGAATGAATTCTTTCAAGATTAATTTCTTTTAATCTTTATCAAAAAAATCATTATGCATAGTCAAAGATTCTTCTTCGAAGAAAATTGGTTCCTCTATTTCCAATTTGGCTGCAACTTCTCGACTTTCTTGAAGTCTTTGCTCTTCATCGAGAAATTTTATATATTCAATATTGGCATCCAAATCCATGTCTTCGAGAACAACTTCATCTTCAGGTACGACCTCCTCTACTTCTTTTGGATTAGTTTTCCTTTTTCTTTTACTTGTTACATAAAGTTGTGAGGTCATTCAAAATTTCCCTTAGGAGGGTTTTGATCTCCTCCATCATCAGAATCATTGACTAAAGAATTATTTTGTTCTTGTGTTGCTGATTTAGAATTTTGTTTTTGTGAGCTGCTTCTCTTAGATACATTAGGATAATGAGTACTCCTTTCATTAATAACTCTTCCATGTTGTTGATGTGGTTCATTGGTACTAATAACAGTGTCAATATATTCAATAGGAAATGCCTCAAGGTTTTTGTCTTTGTCTTCCTATTATATGAATAGAAAAGTTTTTTCATACGAGACACTATAACCCACATATATCATATGTTTCATGAAAAAATGATTTGGGTCAAACCCCTTAATTTATTTTGCCACCTTTAAATCAAATTGATCAAACTGACATGCATATTCATCAATGTTTGCATCATTTTTCAATATTATTTCATTGGTTTTCCATGGTAAGGGGATAGATTGTTTTTTCCTCCTCTCATGGAATAAGTGCACCTAGAATTTGTATGGTTTACAAACTTCAAACACAAATTTCTTGTTTGGTACATAACACGGAAGGTAAAAATGTCTTTCTCAAGAACAATAAATCCTGACAATGTTCTAATGGTCCATCGCTTCAAAAATTTCTCTTTTATTCAAAAATGGTGTCGCTTCTAAGGAAAGTCTTGATGTACCAGATCCAAATATGAGTTTCTTAAAAGAAGAAACAAATGAACTGTAAAATTCATAGAAATTATGCATTTCCTTTTGCTTCCATAAAGCAGGGTACCATGTATGAACTGGGTAAATTTTACAATTGACTTGTTTAGTTAAATGCAATCCTTTAAAAATATGGCAGTATGTGATAACAAAGATTAAATACAAATACATGTAGAACTTCATGTTCTTCTTAAAATTTGATAATTAAAAAGATATTTCACCAGAAATGATTTTCACCTAGTCAAAAAATTATTTCTCATGAATAGAAAAATATAGAATATACAGAGCTAAACGAGGAACAGTTGCAGTTGATTCTTTCCTAGATACCCTAGCAAAGAGCCATGCCATTTCTCGGTAGGGGTATTTTAGAAAACTAACCTAGATAGTTGATAAATATTCCAACATTATTATTGGGTCTTCCTGATATTGTTGCAAGAGATCCCACCCACCATTCCTAGCCTCTAGGAAATATTTGGATTCATAACCTTTAAAAGTCATTATTAGCTTTGGTAGCTTGGAATTTTTCTTGAAATTTGAAGGTGATAGAAAAATTGGGGATTCTCCTTGTAGTTGGATAATCCTCTGGTTCTTGTCGAACTTATAGATACACCACATAACTAGCTCTTTAGAATAAAAAAAACTCTAGAACACACCCTGCTCTGGAAATTCTTGATGTCTAGATATCATTGGAATTTCTCTCTACTGGCGACAATGTAGAGTAATGATTGTATGCTCTGGATTAGTCAAATTGTTTATCTTCTCGTCCGAATGTATTGAGGGTATCTTTGTGGAAGCTTTCCTTTCTTCTAGCCATCATGCTTAATGGAGTTGGCGGATTATGTACGGTATTTTGGAATGTTAATACCAAAGAAAACCCTTTTACCATAATATACCTCAATACTCTTCTTTCGAAGAAAGATTAATATGAATTAAATTTGAATTAATGGTGGATTGTCTTTAGAAGGTTGCCATTAATAACGACATTTTAAGATTTTAACTACTTGTTATTTTTCTGTAAGATTTAAATTTAATATACATCGGGGAGAGTGACAAGAGAGACATGTATTACCATGGGCGGCGGAGGATCTGATGTATAGAGAAGAATCAACACAAACCCGTGAACCAGCGGTGAAAAGATTCAAGAAATGACTAAGTATAAGACTTGTATCGGTCAAGCGGATGAGAGAAAAAGGTTTTGAATAATTATGATATGAACAATGAACCTACAGTGAAGTGTTGAAAATTGGATAAGTATCATAAAACGAATGGATGGACAGATGGACAAGTCATGGTGAGAAACAAATAAGTCGGGTGAGTGAGTTGAACCCACAGTGAAGAATTAGAAAAAGATATAATAAAGTGAAAAATGAGTCTGGTGGAAGATGGAAGTGAATTTTGGTAACAATGAAACTTTAAACTTGAATGAGAGTATGCGATAAACTCGTGAGAGACTCAAAATAATCTAAGTTTTGGTGCAAAATGGATATGACGGAAAACAATGGGTGCATTTTGGAGGAGGCGAAACTTTGTACAAGGATGGAATTGGCTCATGAAACCATGACAAAACAAAACAAAAATCTAAGTGTGGGAAAAAATACAAAATAAGATTTATGAAAGACTTAACACACTTTTGGGTCAACAAGTATCCAAATAAGTGAAGGTGCAGTATCCAACTAAGGCACTGGAGTAGGAAGCCTCCCCCATAACTTGCGAGCAACAACTGTAGCACTTACAGTTTTACCACCGTTGTGTTAGGTATGTCATCACTACAGGAAAAACAAATGCATGGACAGTTGCAAGGTAATTGAATGTTAATTCAATGCCCAACATGCATACCTACAACTTTGAAATATTACTAAAAAATGTCACCATATGGAAATGCAAATTAATATTGAAATATGTAGGCATTAAAGAATTTTCCCAATTCCAAGAAGGTGGTTGTCGTCTCCCGAATAAGACTTGAAATTGAGAATCCAATCGTATAATAGAAAAATGAATTAAAATATTTGAGAAAAATAAAATAAAAACAATTGCTTAATGTAAAACTTTGGAAAATAGATAGAAATTTATGGTCAACTACAAACTAATATGCAGTCAATGGAGAATAGAATGTTATATACCATGTTTGTCGATGGGTATAATAACAAAACATTGGAAAGGTGCCTTGTGATTCCAAAGTACGGGGTACCAAAATTGAATGACTTCATTCTCAGCATCTACATTACCCTGGGAATATGATATGTAGAATCTTGTCCCATCAGACTTGCAAATAACCACAAGAAATATCGATTTGGCTATGTCAGTAGATATATATATCAATAGTAGAAATATCTGTTGGCATTTCGACAGTTGGTTCCATGAAATCCTTCAAACAATTTACACCACCACCCTGGCAGTCCAAAAAAGAATCAGCTTCCAAAATATTGAGACTCTTGTTAAGGACAGGAAGTCAAAGCATTCTTTTGAACACTTTTGGAGTTAATAGGACTGGGTTTTTTCCTTCAAAATCTACTCAAATCATTCTGGTCTTTGAATCCAATCTATGTGCACACCAAGAAACTAGCTCCCTGAAGTCAAAAGTTGTTGGCATGCAACCTGCATTTACTAGACCAGTCATCCAAATCTTTTTATTAAGCTTCTTCTTAGGAGTTAATCTCAAAAACCAATGATATGCAATTGACCAATGGAAGTCCTTATTTTTGTGTGTAAGATAATTGATAGTGTCTCCACATAAAGGTTCTTTTCTTCTTCTAGTTGTCATGTTTCTTATTATTTTCGATGCACTTTGATATATGTGATGATATTTCTTATAAATTATGGAGCTTGAGTTGTTTAAAAGCTAATCTCATGAATGATAATAAGACAACCCTTCATCGCGTATGATTTCCTTTGCGATACACATGAACCATAAATGAAATTAATTTTGAAAGGCAATTGTTGCATGCGAAAACAGGATAATTAATCCACATTAACCACATATTTCCATCTTTTACCTTACAAATTGGGAACTCATTAATGAATCATAAATCACCCTCAAAAGATGTGGATAGTGTATTATGGTCTAACAATAATTTCATTAAGTATAGAAAAGGGGGTAGAGAGAGATTGATCCTACAAAGGTTTAGTTTTGCGGAGATATGAATGTGCGGAGGTAGGAGTGTGTAGAAGTAAGAGCGACCAGAGGTAGGAGTGAAGTGAGACTGTATAGAGTATGGGAGGGAATATCCGCATAGGAGGGAATATTTGCATAGGATAAATCATAAAAATGGCTAAGTCTTAAAGGGGTGTAATTTCATGGACACAAGGTGCAAAATAAGGGTGGTAGAAGTGTGGAACAAAAGGTTGTTCAAAGAAACTATTTTAAGCAAAGCATAGAGGGAAGGTTTTGATTTTTCCACATAATAAAAGTATTGTGTGCATATGAAAATTTTTCCTGACATATCATGAAGTAATGAAACAATATGCAACGCGATGGACTATGAAATGGAAATGAAAACATGGGGAAAGGTTATATACATGGTTAAACTTGGAATGCAAGGATGATAAATGAAAATGGATCAACACCTACATACAAATATAACACTATAATTGTAATAATTCAATATATAGGGGTTAATAATTGGTTTTATACTTAACATGGGGCTTTGTCTAGGGATTAACATGCCCCTCCCCTTCAAACAAGTCTTTTCCTCGACACTTGACTAACTGCGAGTGTTTATGCATGAAGAACTCATCTTCCCATGTTGCCTCTTCCACTAGCAGGTTCTTCCATTTGACAAGGTACTCGGTAATTGCTTGATTGTGTAGTCGCTTGATCCTTATTTCAAGAATTGTTTTTTGTTTCTAGTATGATTTTCCCTTCTTCATTAATCTCTGGTTATCAATATTTGGAATCATCTGACCCTTGGATTGTACCTCATCCATTGGAATTCGATGCATTAGGTGACACTATGCCACTTAGTCCATCTGAAACATCATACGTTTCTATCCAATCCGCTTCTCCCTCATCGGATGACCAACATCTATTGGCACCTGATGGTTCCTTGATGCAATCACGGTTGAGTTCCTTGTCATCTGCGATCGATTACATTTCCCCAATTTTTCCCTTGGATGAATATATCATGGAAATGTTGATCATTGACGAGCTACCTCGGGATGATAACCATCATCAATCCTCTTTTCTTCCCCCTCATGATGAAATTCGGGCAGATATACAGTCTATCTCCCCTCCTGATGTCGGTTTTCTATCGTCTCCCATGCCTTCGACTTCCGATGATTTGGATCTGGTAGTTGACATGGCGATTTATTTGGTAGGGCTATTGGAGCCTGATATCCTTACCCCTGTCGTGGCCCTCGACATGTTTTCCTTCCAGAGTGATTATCTTTCATCCAGCGAATATCTCTTGGAAGCCATGACCGAGTTTTATCTCTTGACATGGTATCCTTTCGGAGCATTATTCTTTTGGAATCCATGATCAAGCAGAATCCATGGGCATAGTTTCTCTTCTCTATGGAAATCTCGTTAAAAAATGAAACAGAGGCCACGAGCATAGTTTTCCTCTCTGTAGCAAGCTCGTTAAAAAATGAAACAGCAATCTGGGGATCGAACCCAGAACCCTGAGCATAGTTCTTTTCCTATGTCTATCTCGTTAAAAAAATGAAATAGTCACCTCTCTTGAACCTTCTTTTCATCCACCCTTCTCCTTTTTCTCATCTAGTAGAGAAATTGGTGACAACCTCAAAGTCGATGAATGAATTGAAGCTTGGAGGGCATGTCTCCAGCCTTTGATGATCATTCTGGAGTTAAGCCACTGGATTTCAAGCTGGGGGCATACCGAGCTTAGTCTTTGTTATTTATCATGCTCGAAAATACATGAGAATGCATATGGGTAAAATTTTATCTCTTTTTTGGACCTGTATGCATACACGAAAAAGGAACCCCCTGGAATCGTCTTTATTTTCTTTTCAGACTCTCTAAATATGAAAAAATTGCCAAGTGATCTTACTTCCTTTCCCACTCATTAAAAGGTTTGAAAGGGCGTCTTTCGAGTGATAATTTATCTCTTTTTCGGCCTCACAAGACTAACATTACGAAAAAGGAAAACATTGGAGTCACCTTTAAGTTGTTTTCAGACTCTCTAAATATGAAAAACCACCGAGTTTACCTTCTCTGGACTCGTTAAATAATTATACACTAAAGGGCCCATATGGGACCGAACCCTTACTTCTTCCAGTTTGTTAAACAAAGGAAGAGGAACTTACTGAAGGTGAGTTATATCAAGCATGTGTTACCCTCCTTGAGCTAGTTAAATTAAAAAGAGGTACTCGTCTATCTGGATGGGGGAAAAATTGAAGGAAGCAAGCCAAGCAGATTTTTAGAACGTTACCAGTAACTCTTAGAGTCGCCCTTGAACATGGCACTTTGTCTTTACGCACATAGTAATTTGTTGAACCTCTGCACTGAACCAATCCTTTGAGTTTTTTTTACTCCTTTGGTTCACCCGACGAAATTCACAGTATCCGCTGCATCATCGTGTTTTGGTCCATGTCATGTTTCTGTTGTTGTGCCTCAGTGTTCAAGGGAAGTATCCACCTCGAGAGTCAACCATCAAAAATACCTTGTCTCAATACCCGTGTCAGTCCATGTTCATTTGATCTACCAAATTACATCTCTTTGTCTGTTTTGTTTCATTGATGGTGAATACATCAAGGCCCTCCTTCAATGAGTCTATTCCTATCGACTTCAACACATTATCCAAGAACTAAACTTAGAAACCAATTAGTAATTTGGGACCTGCATGCCTCAATGGCAGGCCTCCTCACGTTCGAAAGTGGGTTTACATCATTGACCTCTGATCAGATGATTCCATGGATGTTCGACTTCAGCTCATCCATTCACATTCGTTGGAATGTACTAGAGTACCTTGGGAATAATTGACATCAATGGTGACCTCCCTCGCGCTTGTTAATGGTTTACATCATTGACCGGTAATCAAGTGGTTTCTACCATGTTCGACATTAGGACATATATTCACATGGTTAGATTCGTACTACATTGGGATCGGTAAGAAGACCCTGGGTTGAGTGATCACTCTGATATGTACTTTTCCCAGGTTGCGATGGAGTTTCTCTTGAACATTGACACATATATTGTCACATAGATCCACTTTGTATTAGTCATGGCTATGTCTTGTCATCTCGAATATCCACTGTGTATTCTTCATGGCTACGATCATTTCAGGTCATGGGAGTACAGATCCACAATGTATCTTCAGTGGCTATACCATTTTATCAATATAATTATGGATCTGAAGTGTATTTTATGGCGTCCATACCTTGAAAGTATTTTATCACTCAAGCATAGGTATGCCTACCTTGGGTTTGAAACATGTCATAACATTTGTTTGATGTTTTTTTTCATCTTCTACCAGGTTCTCTGAGTCCACACCCTTGCTTTAAAGATTTGTAAAGTGTTTCGGCCATCATTCTCTCTTCTAACCTCACACTTTAGGGGGCATTCTGTTACACATGAAATTTGCACACCTAGGTACCTCGCCCTAAGTGTCGTAAAGTGTCATATAAGCGTTTCATACACCTTGACACCATGGAATAACCTATGTCACAATCCCTAGTCAATTGGAGGAGGGGTATATTACATGAAGGACAAAATACCAAGTACACATGAATTATTATTAATATTCATGGAAAAGAAATTGATTAAGTGTGAGAATCAAGTGCACAAGAATTATTATTAATATTCATGAGAAAAAAAGTAATTAAGTGTGAGAATACACCTCACATTTGGTTTCCTATTTTTTAGATAAGGTGGAGGATCTCATGGATGGTTGAAATATTTCCTCCTTAAAATCCTTGAGAGAGATTTCCTCCCCAAAATCCTTAAGAAATATTTTCTCCCTAAATATCTTAGAGATCCCTTTCTTAGTGGATCTGATGAGAGATCCTCTCCATGGTGGTTAAGCCTCCAAATCCTATATAATGATGGATTTCCATGGAGGAGGGGGATATAGAAGAGTTCAGAGATACCAAACTTATGATCTCATGAGAAGTGAGGGGAAAGCATTGTGAAGCATTTAACTTATGATCTCATGAGGAAGATGTCATTTGGAACATCAGCATTCGGTGTGTGGATTGTTTAAGAAAGGGTTTGGAAAAAGAGAGCTTGATGAAGCTGCTGCACTCACATCTATGGTTTTAAGTATTCTTCATTGTTTTTCTCATCAATACAATCAATGCTTGGCCTGTTTCTTTCAAACTTGTACTTGTTCCATATAATTTTGTCTGCAGTAGATGGATCTATGTTTTAGCTAATCTTAGTAGAGTAGGAAGTATTTTGTACTTTTGTTTGTCTTGCAGGACCTACCAAGGAGCTCAAGATCGAAGCTCATCCTTGACCTTGCAGGGACAAACGAAGTTCATAAGGTACATCCCTTCCTCCTTCTCTTTTGTTCATCAGCTTGATTAGATCTAAAGGGAAGTCAATGTCCATGTTAAGCACCTTTTGTCTTAGAGTTAAGGGTATAGCTCTCAAGAGGAGATCTACCTGTCCACAGGGAGATTTTCCTACAACAACAGTTTGGACTAGGGTATTGTCATTGATTACTTTACTTAAGCAAGAAACATGGAAGACTAGATGTACACATGAAGATGGAGGCAACTTCAATTTGTAATCCATACTTCCAATCCTTTGAAATAACTAATAAGGGCCATGATATTTGGGTTCTAATTTATTTCCCTTCTTTTGTTGCTTGAGGGACAAATGTTTATATGGTTGTAGCCTAAAAACTACCCAATCCCCCACTTCAAATTCCCTTTCACTCCAATGTTGATTTGCTTGTTGTTTCATCCTATTTTGTGCCACAACCAAGTTGTCCTACAATAGTTTGAGAGCCAATTGTTGGTGCCCTATATGTTCCTCCACTATATGAACCTTTGTAGTCCCTTTCAAGGGCGATGTGATGGATGGAAGATGATATCCATAAAGAGCCAGAAATAGGGACATTTTTTATGAAGTATGGAAGGATGTGTTGTACCACCATTCTTCCAAGGGAAACCACTTGACCCATTGTGTCTATTTATCATATGCAAAGAAACAAAGATATATTTCTAGACATTTATTCGCAACATTATTTTTCCCATCGGATTGAGGATGGTAAGATGAGTTGTGAGCCAATTAAGTACCCAAACAAGAACATAATTCAGTCCAAAAATTTCCAGTTAAAATTGGATCTATGTCACCTACAATAAACTTGGGGACTCTGTGTAGCTTTTGGAATATTTCCATGAATGTTACAGCTATTGTACTTTCTTTAAAAGGTTGAGAAAGAGAGAAAAAATGGCACACTTTGTTAGTCGATCTGATATTACCATGATGACGTTCTTTCCTTGAAAGTGCATCCGCCACAATTTTATGAACCAAATCCTTGAGAATGATAAATAGGGTGGATTGGCCTTTCATTATTTCCATGCTAAAATCATCAGGGTTTGGCCTGTTTTTCTCAAAGCAATGGAAACCCTCTTCTCATAAGTTATTGCATGCCTTTTTATTAATAAATACAAATCAAACAAAATAGGCCTTTCCAAATCTATAATGCAAGGATTCCCTCAGCCTCTGCCTAATATATAATGGAAACATAAACCATTGAACACCTTCTTCATAATAGAATGACATTTGGAATTATCAAAGGTATCCCTCTCCCTAGCCCTGATTGTGGAACACTAGTGAAGGGGCATTTTGCAGATGATTCTTGAATGACAATTATAGAAGAAAAATAAATTTTGGGTCACATTATGGATTGCTTGCACATATTTTATGAGGTCTCAAAGCCCAAGCTACCAAATGAGCAAGAATCGATTCTTTCACCTTATACAAAGGGAGGCATCAAACTGATTGATGGGGTAAGTTTGGGCCTATATACACCCTATCCAAGTATTTAAGTCCATGGGAATCCTCTTTTCCTTTTATGCCTCCCCCAAGGAACTTTGGGAGACAATGTTGCAAAGAGTGGAAAATAAGATTGACAAATGGATCATGATGCATATGTCCCTTGTTGTGCAATCCCTAATCTACATTAAAGTTTGGATGTTGGGTTCCTTCAATGGGAGCTTGCTTTTCTCTAGAAACTATTCTCAATAATTTTTCGTGAGCTAACTTGTGGAGATAAAGGCTTCCATGGAGTTAATTGGACCTTGTGTTGTACACCTAGAGACAAAGGAGGAATGGGAATTATCACCACTATAACTTAGGCTCATGTCTTGTGTTCCAAATGGAACATTAGAAATTTCAAGGGCCATGAAGCATGGAAAACCCTATTGACAAATTGTATTGACTTAGGAGAACCTTATGTTCAAAAGGTGTGGAGAAATTTTAATGTGTGATGCAGGAGCATTGTCAGCAAAGCCACATGGGATAACAGCACAGCACCTAGCATGTCTTTTGAGTAAAATTTTAAATTTTGAAAGATGGTGTATCTCAGAGAACTTTTGAGTAAATGATGAATCAGAGAAGTTTTAATGTTGGGGGGTTGAACGATCGCGTCAATCCAGAAGAGATCAGATATTCCTTGAGTTATTTGATTTTGGTGTGGATCTAAAGATCTGCCTTAAATTGTCTGTCACAAACATTTATTGTAATAGGACTAAGTAGTTGTAAGCTTTTATTTCGATCAAATAGGTAGTTGGAGGGAACCATAGAGGACCTCTTGTATAAGTAGGTGCATAGTATGCCTGAATAAGGCTGCTGCAGATTAGTAGGAGATAGTTGTTATTGAATGTAAGTTTGTTTTTATCAGAGTTGTATCCATTTACATCTGAATGAATATAATAGAGGGATATTGACCCAATGCATGGTGTTGCTATTGTTTACAATTTCCCTATTATTTCTATTTTCATGAATGAATGAGTTATGTTATTGAGTATATGAAACTGTCAAGTATTTGAATAAGATTCAATTATTTTCTCTTCTTTGAGTTCATGGAAGGTGTGCAAACAGTCCGCAAGGAGTGTGTTGACATAGTCTATTTCGACTCAGAAGCTTGGAAGAGATAGCGTGAAACTTTCATTTGCAAGGAGTGCAAAGGGACTGTTGCAAGGTGTGCACAGTCACCCGCAAGAAGCTAAGTCTTGCGTCAGGATCTATTACAAGGAGTGCATAGATTCTAAGTTCAAATAAGTGTCAAAGTAGCCCTCTAAGGAGTCAAAGGGTCCATGAAACAAAGCTCAAGAGAAATAGTGGGAATAAATATTCAAAGGGAGTGAAGCTCTGAAGATTCACCGAGTTATCGGTCAAGATCCATCCAAGAGGAAGCAGAATCGTTCTAGACTGTTGGATCTAGGTAAAGTGCATGATCTTTAAGTCTCATTATGCACACAAGAGTGAGGAATTTTCCAAAGTCTTGAAGGTTAGGGACCATCCATCATCCAGAGGGACTGGTGGCGTAATATCTACAACTCTGAAGAGGAATCACTTCAAAAGTTTTGTAGACAAGGAGAGAGAAAAATCGCCAAAGAGATGAAGGTCAAAATAGATCTTGGTCGATGGTCGTCAGGAGGTATAGGTAAAAATATTTGAAACTTTGGGGAAAGTCACTTCAGAAGATTTCAATTTTGGAGTGTGACAAACTCCGGAAGTCCCGAAGGTCGAAGTAGATCACAAAAATCTGTTGCGAAGAACACGTGGTGAGAGATCAGGAAGTTTGGAGGCCTAACACTCTAAAAGGAAGTCAACGGAAGAGGAAAAGATATGGACCGTCAGATCCAAAAGGACACATGGTGAAAATTTGTCATCTTTAGGTGAACACACTCTAGGAAAAGAAAAATGTGCATGATTTGAAACTCTCGAAGCCCGAATAGCTGAAGTGGCTTCTAATCGTCGATCTATGGGAGGCACATGTCAATGGATCGTGAACTCTGGGTGAAAGTGCTCTAGGAGAAAGTGAGTGTGGAGAATTTGAGACTCCCGAAGGTCGAAGTCCCGAAGTGGACTAGAGTCATTGATTTGGGTGAATGCGTGGCGCTTGATCTAGAACTTCGAGTATAGAATACTCTGGGGGAAAGCGAAGGTTGAAACATACCAAACTCTCGAAGCACGGAGTCCTAAAGTAGATCTCGATCATTGGTTGCGAAGGAGGGCAAGGACCATTGATCTAGTCCTCGTTGAAAGTTTTGAAGTTGCGAAGCACCAGGAGGTTAAGCCTTGGGTCATAGCTTGAGGTCTTATGAAAAGGAGAGCTAGCAGAAGGAGCTAGCACCCGTTGGTTTTAAGCTTTGGAAAAATTGCTAAGAAAGCAAGGCCCATGGGTGCTCATTGATCTATGAACAGATATCGACGATGGGGATCATTCCTGAGTGTAGAGGTGAAATTAGTCGACTTCTTAGTTCACAACCCGCAATTCACCAACAACCACGATTAGATCGAGTTGGACGAGTACTTTTTTTATTTCAGAGATTGATCCCTCTGATAAAGAGAATGTTGGAACCCCACAACCACTGTGAACTTTCGATCAATGAAAAAATCAATAATGACCGTGAAAACCTCAAGGACGACGAAAGATGATCAGACCGGAGCAAGGCGGGTACCATATGAACTGCGCCTTGGTTGATAACAGGGCATGTGTTTGATTTATTTTGAGACCATCAAGGTCTCAAGGATCTAATCCAACTCGAGGAGATTAAGATCCTTGACTGGGAGGTCGTGTAGCCCCGAGGGAGAGTAGGGGGGTCTGCATCAAGTCATATTAGAGCCTGATTTTTTTTAGGTAGAGAAAGGGAACATGAAATTGAACTCTGTGTCTGAGAACCAGTCAGCATAATGCCACCAAGGAGACACATGTAGCCACCTATAGCCAATCGTGTTGTAGAAAGAGAAATGAGAGAACTTTGTTCTAGGTTGGAGGCGGTGGAAGCAGCACAGAGAAGAGAACCTAATGTTGGAGACATCAGTGATGTAGAAAGTGAAGAGATAGAGGTCAAAGAAGAAGTTGCAGGGGAATATGTGGCTGAAGAATTCTTACTGAAAGTTGTTGTGAAGTTGGGAGCTAGATAAAAGATAGACATCCCAATGTATGAAGGAAATTTGGATGTTGAAGAGTTGTTGGAATGGATAAGATCCATGGATAAGTACTTCAATAATGAATATGTTGATGAGGAGAAGAAGGTGAAAAATTTTGTTGGCCCTTGACCAAGTTTTGAATATCCTTGGTCACTTTTGACCCTTTTTTTTCGATAGGCTGTTGAAGGCGGAGCGCAAGTCAAAATAGAGATCGTGGGATATCAGCCCCCTTTTAGGGATTTTTGGATTTTGGGCTTATGTAATGGGTATGGGGATGATATCCCATGGGTTTAACCATGTCTAGGTGTGACAACCCCAAAAATAAATTATTTTTGAATCGAAAAATTATTAGGAAAATTATTTCGTTTTTGGTAAATTCAAATTTGGAAAAATTTTGCCATTTATGGATATTCTGAATTTCGAATTTGGTAAATTGTAATTAATTATTATGACTTTTGAGAAGATATCTAATTTGACCCAAATAACTATTTTACCATGACACTTGTATGAAAATAGAATATTTTATAATTATTGTAGGAGGATAAATGGAACAGCCATGTTGAAATCAACTGACCATGACTCCATGAGTGGGGAACATGTTGGAACTACCTCAGGGATGATTGTTACAAGTGGAAAATTAGGGATTTGGCCATTGGCATCCCCTGAAAATCAGGGATTTAGAAAGTTGCGAAAAATCCCAAAAGAGGAAAAAATACCTAGGCAAAAAGATGGTTTTGAAAATAGCATATGTGAGGAGGCTAGACGTTGCCTAGTATGCTAGAAAGGAGGACTACAGAGATACTTGTTATTATGAAAAGTGATTTATGAGTGTGAGGAAAGGGATAAGACTATTGATAGAGGAAGACATTGTTGAAGAGGAGATTCCAAGTTTTCCCTCATGGATTCATGGTCAGGTTAGGGGGTGAATAGGGCAAGTGCTTTGGTTGCCCTATTCTACGGTTGGGACGAACGTGGTTGTTCCCTTTGTATCTTCGTGAACTGGTTCAGATATGTTAATGTGTCTCCTTCTCTATTATAATGATTATGTACATCTGATATATGCACTTGTTTGTGTTGAAGTAAAATATCTTGTGGAAAATATGTTCATATGTGGAATTTATAACAGATAATCTAGTTCTGAAATTGTCTCCTCTGTAATTGACCTTCTACACGGTATTAACTATGTATCATTGTATTCTAACAAGTCTAAATATATGATAAATTTATGGGTATCTCCGTAATTAAAATTTTCAGAGAGTTCATATTTAATAGATGAGCTTTCCTTCCTCGTTTAAAGGGAAAGGTACGAGACAGTATGGAATCTACAGACATATACATATATATACTTGTATATTGCATACTGAATGTTATATATCATCTAAGAAAATATATCGATGCAAGCAAATATATATATATATATATATATATATATATATATATATATAAATTTGCGGCTGGTACCTTGCATCGATATATTTTCTTAGACGAAAATGGTGTAACTGTACAGAAAACGCACTTACATCGAGGTCAATGACATAGTGTATATATATATATGTGTGTGTGTGTGTGTGTGTGTGTGTGTGTGTGTGTGTGTGTGTGTGTGTGTGTGTGTGAAACAAAGTATGCCAACTAGAAATAAAACCAATTTTCGTACAGAGAAATATTGAATCCGAGAGCCTGAACTCCTCTTTAGCTTTTGTGACAATACCAAATAAGATTTAATAAGCTATGTCGATCATATATAGATATTACATGAGCAAACTTATTCCATAGGAATCAAGATGAAGAGAAGCATCAACGTTATAATTCACCTGTTGATAGAATAGCAAAGTGTGATTTTCCTTTATACAAAGTGGAAGACCCAACTGAAATAATAAACCACTTCTTTAAACACTAGACAATTTTTTTGAAGGATGAATATACACATAACTCGAAATTTCAAATCCTACCAGTCCAAACAACGATAGACGCACAGGTATGGAAATACATAAATCTACATATATGTATATATCTAATTAAGCGATCTGGAAATAAAACATTGAATCGTAACCTCATATATTGATATCTTGATAACTCATATCATTATATTATTCAGTGTTGTATCTAATCTAACTATTACCAGTTCAGATTAAACATATCTGTAATAACAGCAAGGCTTGTTGACAGGAAATAAAATGACATAATATTATAGATCTAATATACATCAATCTATTTTCTTAGAAATCAAACATTCGGGATTTGTAACAGAGCCTTCAATTTAAATTATAATCCATGGTAATTAATTCCCAGAGTAGGGTGAGGCCTGAAACGATAAGGATAATTCGTTTAAAACAATATTTTCGTTACTTCAAATGAACAGAGTAATCTGGTGCTTAAAGCATTGCAAGATTCATACTAATAACCGAATCAAGTTTTAAGTTACAGTTGGGAAATTTTTCCCTTTTCAAACCCAATAGGAGTCTGAGGAAACGACATGGAACGACTACATGCAAAATGGCAATACTGACTGCTCAAACTCCGGAAGTGTTACAGAAGGGAACTTGAATACCTTTTGTGCTGAGTACATGGATGATTTTCCAAAACCTTTGCGTAGACGAAAAACCTTGGAAGAATCACCATACGAAGATTAGAAAATTATATTCAAGGAAAACTTGAGGAAAGCATGAACAGAGTGATAATTGTCTATTTAAAACATCATGCTAAGACATTACTTAACTTCTAATTCCCAACTCGCATGACTTTTTCCCTTGTTATTTTTCATCTGGACAGACACTCGGGGTTGAGGATGGATGGGGCAACAACTCACTGATGGGTACCCTCGCATCAAACAGGGCCCATCATTACTGATGTGTATCAATTCAAAAGAAACGATTTAAAAAAATACAAGGAAATCTTTACACGGTATTCATGAATAATGAAATAGAGTAAGTGACTATACTGAGTCCCTTCATACATGGACAGCGTATATTAGTATGAGCATTACAAACCTTAAGTATTTCTTTTATACCAAAAGCATATCTAACTGTTGAGTTCAGGCTACCTTTTAAACGAACAAACATGTTGTGCATAGATGTCATAAACATATTTTTCCCACACAGGACAAAAGCTACTTAATAGTCGAGTTATAGATCCACTAGTAAAAATTTACAGGGGATATATTATTAATTCAACGATTGACACAGAAAACCCTAGACGCTAGGTTCAAATGGTAGAGATAGCGAAAATGAAAAATAGCATCTGAGAAATTTCAAGGGACTTTGCTGGTACTATAAGTTATCTTAGCATGCTGAAAATCACAGAGGTCTTTAGTCCAACACTGAACAACCGGTTGAGACCACAACAGAGACGAGACAAATTATACAACGCTATGTTATTTTCACGATGGGAATCTTTCGTAAAACTCTACCCTTCCTCGGATAAACGAGAGATTATTTACTATAACCTAATGAGGGGTGGGCGTATACAATAATACAACAAAGAGGACTGTGACTGTAACTAAATAAAGGTAAACCAGAGACCTCATATGTATAACCATTTCCATTATCCAAGCTATATACTATCAAGAAACTTTCACGTCGAACGACTCCATAACCTAAATGATTGTTATAATATAGGGGGTTCCTGAAGCGACTAACCAGATTCTCTTACCTTATTTATGCGAAGTCCCAATGGCAGAGGTCCGCCCAAAACATTTGGTTCCAGAACGATTCCACAACTTAAGTATTGAACAGTTACAGAGAAGGTTTGATAACTCGACCATAATCATAGGGAACACACAGAGCCGATGTCAAAATATGACTAATTAAAATGGTAGCCCCTAGCGCCCATCTACTAGTCTAATGACGCTTAATGGAAATCTGTAAAGCTCAGTACTGTAGCTAGGGAAAGGTGGCGAGATTTTGGAGGGACACATTAAACTCGTGATAATCCTGAGGGGGTTGTTCTTATAATGTCTTAAATTCTCTGGAAGAAGGGTCATTGCACCTTCTCAACCGTATCCAAAGTTAATCCCATCTCAATCTGCGGAAAATGGAATTGGCAGACAGCTCAGATTTCTCATTCTAGTTTGGTTAGGGTTCATTGTACTCATCGAAATTTCATTAAGGAAAAGGGAAGTCTCATATCAAGAGTTAATTCAAATGGAATGATAGTTATCCCTAAAGGGGTGAGGTGAGAACTATTCCTTAACTACCATCTCCACATCTTATATTCACACGTATTGGGACCATGTTGATAGTAAAGAATTCATTAAGTTCTCTACCACCCATACCCGAAGAAACATATTGGCCACTCCAGAATTTATGAAGGGTCATTCCTAATACTCATCTCACAGTAGGCCTTGTTGGTGCAATACATTTGGCAATGGACTTATATAGATATAGGTTATTGCATAAACGTTTTATGGTGCAATAGGTTTGGTAATAGTTATGTTTATACATGTAGAACGTTGCATAAATATTTGGTGGCGCAATGTACTTGGAAATAGTTATATATGTATATAAATTGTTGCATAGACATATATATATATATATATATATATGTTGTTGCATAAATATTGTGGTGCATATATGTATAGTCTGCAAGGACAGGAGTATAGCCTATGCAGATAGAATAGAAAGAAACAATTATATGATTGCAAGGAGTCGAGGGTTTCGAGAAAGAAGTGAAGTCTTATAAATTCACTTATAAAATATCTTTGGTAAGTATTAATGTGGGAGGAAGAAGTTCTTAATCTCCTTTTAGCAAGATTTGAATTAAATATGTCTTTAATTTGAGAATCTATGACCACAAAGAAAAAAGAAAAAAAAATTATGGTAATTATAGGTACATTACATATGGTATCAGACCAAAGGTTACAACACTGGACCTGAACAAGGCCACATTAGTTTCTTAGCATATATTTCGATTTATGCAAAACTAATAAACCTTTTTGTTACAAATAGAAAACCCTTTCTTTTTTGTGTGAATTATGGCAACTTAGGATTATGCAGAAATCAGAATGGAAGGAAATCTGGAGCAGGAACCTCCTGGAGATCCAAGACAGAATAGTGATGGAATCTCACCTATGGAAGTACTGGAAACAATGAGGAATCTTATTATTGAACTGGAGGTTTTCAAAGCAGACAATGAGAAACTGAAGAAAGCACAGCAGGAACAACAAGAGATAAATGAAGTCCTGTTGCACAACATAGTGACAAATAAAAGCCCAAAGAATGATAATCATGAAGAATAGGTCAGTAAAAGGGCCTCCAAGAACTCTAGTCCTAAAGCAGAAAAAGAGGACAGCTCATCTGAGGGTACCCCTTCAGCTGAAGATAAAGAAAAACCGAACAGAAAAAGGAAACAAGTAGATCATCTTGAAGGGGAATTCAAGAAGATTAAACCTGCTACAGTTGATGGGGAATCCAGAACATGTGAGGAATTTGAAGCATGGTTCTGAGATATCAAAAAATATTTCCAAATATACAACTATTCCAGCAATATGAAAGTCAGAATAGCCATTTACAACCTGAAAGGAAAAGCCAGCATCTGGTGGAAAGATCTAAAATTGGTGAAGGGCTTAAAATAGAAATAGATGGAATGGTCGGACTTCAAGAAATAGTACCTATATGAAAGCTACTATGAAAGGAAAACAAAAGAATTTTATGAGTTACGACTTGGTCAGATGACAATGGAGGATCTTATAAACAAATTCTTGGGATTACTAAGGTTTGTACCTTACATCTGGGAGGACAAGGTAAAAATACAGTGATTCCTAAGTTGTTTACCACAGTCCTATAGGGATAGAATTGAGTTTGACAACCCCAAGTCCTTGAGTGAAGTATTTAGGAAAGCACGAATGTGCTACGACCAGTGCAAACTGCAGATAGAGTTTCCCAAAGCTTGGAAGGAGAACAAACAAGACCGAATGAACTAGCAGAAGAAGAGATACCAGCCAGCTCCTTATTGGAATGCAGCAAAAATCTTTCCTAGAAAATACTTTCATTCCAATTATCCAAGTACGCAAGGCAGCGGTAAACCAGTAAATCTGGGAACAAATAAATTTGGGGACAGTCCTCATGAACCATTGAAGTGTTGGGAATGTGGAGAACCTCATCTAAGGAGGAATTGTCCACATTTAAATACAGCAAACAGAATTGTTGTTCATAATTTGCAGGAAGCCTCGACGATGGGTGATGTGGGCAGAAGCCTGCATCAGATAAATGCAGCCATTGATGGTCAGCAAGCTGACCACCAGTCCTTTGTGGTGGAAATCGAAGGTAAAATCAACAACACCCGAATTTATGTTTTAATTGATCCTGGAGCTATGTTAAGTTATATCACTCCTGGTGTAGTCAAGTCAAATAAACTTAGGAAGATGAAACACACAAAATCTTGGCTGGTGAAATTAGCAACAGGAACTAAAAGGAAAGTGGTTGACTTTATTTCTGATTTTGAATTCAGTTTAGATGGTAAAAACATAAAAACAAATATGAATATTCTGCCACTAGGAACTTATGATGTGATTATCGAAATGGATTGGTTGGAAAAGCACAAAGCAGTTCTAGATTGTTATACAAAGACACTTAATTATAAAGACAATTATGACACTACTAGAACAGCCCAAGGTATACCAAAACCAGTATCAGTTAGGCAAGTCTCAGCAATGCAATTCAAGAAATGCATGAGAAAGGGTTGCCAAGTTTACGCCATCCAAATAATGAATCTATTAGAACAAGAAGATAAGCCCAATTTAGAAGACTTTGTTTTCCTACGTGAATTCAGAGACATGTGTGTTGATGAGATATCAGAATTACCTCCTAGAAGGGAAATAGACTTCTCCATAGACCTGCTACCTAGTTCAGCCTCTATCTCTAAAGCACCTTACCGAATGAGTTTACTAGAATTGACAGAATTAAAAATACAATTACAGGAATTGTTGGACAAAGAGTATCTCAAACCGAGTGTTTTGCCATGGGGGGCACCAGTCCTCTTTGTGAAAAAGAAAGATGGTACTCTAAGACTATGTATCAATTATAGACAATTGAATAAAATGACTATTAATAACAAGTACCCCTTACCTAGGATAAATGACTTGTTTGATCAAGTAGGTGGGGCCAAGATATTTTCAAAGTTGGATTTACGATCCAATTATCATCAAGTTAGGATAAAATATGAGGATATAAGAAAAACAACTTTTCAAAAAATATATGGACACTACAAATTCGTAGTCATACCTTTCAGACTCACTAACGCACCAGCCACGTTTATGTGCCTGATGAACAGTATTTTCAGTTAGTACTTATACAAGTTCGTACTAGTATTTATCAATGATATTCTGGTCTACTCTAAAATAGAGGAAGAACATGAAGAACACTTAAGAATAGTTCTCCAAACTTTGAGGAAACTCAAATTGTACGCCAAATTTGATAAGTGTGATTTTTATCAAAAGAAAATACAATACCTAGGACATGTAATTTCAACAGAAGGCATTGCAGTCAACCCTGAGAAAATAAAATCCATCATGGAATGGTCGGTGCCTAAGGATGTAGCGGATATTCGGTCATTCATGGGAATCACCGAATATTATTGTAGATTTATAGAAGGGTTTTCCAAAATAGCCTACCCTATCACATCATTACAAAAGAAATGGACCAAGTTTAACTGGTCACAGAAGTGTCAAGATAGTTTTAACAAGTTGAAGGAATTATTGACAACTACACCCATCTTGAAGGTAGCAAACCCATATAAATACTTTACCGTCTGTGTTGATGTGAGTAAAGAAGGACTAGGTGGTTTCCTAACTCAGGAAGGACACGTGATTTGTTATGAGTCCTGAAAATTAAAAGAACATGAGTGAAATTACGTCACTCATGACTTAGAATTGGCAGCAGTAATACACACCTTAAAAATGTGGCGACACTACATAATGGGAAGAAAAATTCTATTATTGATGGATAATAGCGGTGTGAAATATATGTTTAGCCAACCAGATCTTAATGCAAGGCAAGCAAGGTGGCTAGCCTTTTTGAGCGAATTTGACTTCGAGGTAATACATATCAAGGGTAAGGAAAATAAGGTAGCAGATGCTTTAAGCAAAAGAGTCCATGGGTTATTTGAAATAAATATCAGCAAGGCAGAAAGTGATCTGGAACAAAGAATAAGGACGACATGTATTAACAACGAAAATTACACTAAGATAGTGGCAGAATTGCAAAACAGTACCGCAAACTCAGATAAACCAGATCTGAGTATTGACAAAAATGGACTATTATGATTTAAAAACAAACTTTACATACCAGATTCAGCAGAGTTAAAGATAACATTCTTGGATGAAGTGCATAAGAAACCGTATTCTGGCCATCCAAGATACCGGAAAACGATAACAACACTTAGAAAACTATTTTACTGGCCTAATATGAAGGGAGAAATGGCAAAATACTTGGCTAGGTGCCAAGATTGTCAGCAGGTTAAGGCCGAACACCAACATCCAACCGACCTACTATAGTCACTACTAGTACCAGAATGGAAATGGGAGACCATATCACTAGACTTTATTACAGGTTTGCCTAAAACTCAGAAACAGAATGACTCTATTATGGTTGTAATCGATAAACTCAGTAAGTATGCACACTTTATTCCTGTAAAGTCTACTTTTAAATCTATAAATATCGCTGAAATTTTTATGAAAGAAATTTTTAGACTGCATGGTATTCCTAAAATGGTGATTTCGGATAGAGACGTAAAATTTACATCTTCTTTTTGGAAAGAATTATTTGCAGGGATAAATACTAATTTGAATTTTAGAACGAGTTATCATCCACAAACAGGTGGACAAACTGAAAGAATGAACCAAATCGAGGAAGATATGCTCCGCATGTATGTAAGAACAAAACCAATCAAGTGGGAAGACTACCTACACCTGGTAGAATTTGCATATAACAATGGGTATCAAACTTCGGCTAAGATAAGCCCCTTCGAGGTGTTGTATGGCAGAAAGTGTATGACTCCAATTAGCTAGGAAAACCCGGCTCATAGACTTATGGTTGGACCAGATATGCTCCAAGAAATGGAAAGTACAGTAAGGAAAGTACAACAGAACTTGAAAGAGGCACAGGATAGACAGAAAAGCTATGCGGACCAGAAAAGAAGACACTTGGAGTTTCAAGTGCAAGATCGTGTTTACTTAAAAGTTAAAGCCTGAAAGAGTTCACTAAAACTCGGGAACTGTGCCAAGTTTGCACCTAGGTTTTGTGGGCCCTTCGAGATACTAGCTCAAATTGGACCCGTAGAATACCAACTTGCACTTCCAGCTAATCTAAAAATTCATAATGTGTTTCATGTATCTTTGTTGAAAAATTATGTTCATGACCCTACTCACATGATCGATTGGAACTTGGTGCAGGTGGAACCAGAAGGCAAGTTCTAGTCAGAACCCCTGCGCATTCTGGACTGGAGAGAAATAGCACTTCGGAACAGATCCATCACTCAGGTAAAGGTGCAATGGAAGCACTTTAGCCCTGCAGAGGCCACTTGGGAATTGGAGGGAGATTTACAGAAATCTCATCTAATCTTGTTCCAAGAAAGGAACAAACACTGAGGACAATGTTTTATTGAAGGGGGAAAGGATGTGACATCCCCAAAAACAAATTATTTTTGAATTCGAAAAATTATTAGGAAAATTATTCTGTTTTTGGTAAATTTGAATTTGGAAATTTTTTTCCATTTATGGCAATTCTGAATTTCGAATTTGGTAAATTGTAATTAATTATTATGATTGTTGGGTAGAGATATGATTTGACCCAACTAACTATTTGACCATGACACTTGTATGAAAACAGAATATTTTATAATTATTGCAGAAGGACAAATGGAACAGCCATGTTGAAATCAGCTGACCATGACTCCATGAGTGGGGAACATGTTGGAACTACCTCAGGGCTGATTGTTACAAGTGGTGAATCAAGGATTTGGCCACTAGCAGCCCCTGAAAATCAAGGATTTAGAAAGCTGTGAAAATTCCCAAAAGAGAAAAAAAAGACCTAGGCAAAAAGATGGTTTTGAAAATAGCATATGTGAGGAGGCAGGGCGCTACCTAGTATGCTAAAAAGGAGAATTACAGATATACTTGCTCTTATGAACACTGATTTATGAGTGTGAGGCAAGGGAGAATATTATTGATAGAGGAAGACATTATTGAAGAGGAGATTCCAAGTTTTCCCTCATCGATTCATGGTCAGGCTAGGGGGTGAATCGAGCAAGTGGTTTGGCTTCCCTATTCTACGGTTGGGAGGAACGTGGTTGTTCCCTTTGTCTTTCCGTGAACCGGTTCAGATATTTTAATCCTTCTCCTTCTCTGTTAGAATGATTATGTATATCTGATATATGCACCTGTTTGTCTTGAAGTAAAATATCTTGTGGAAAATCTGTTCGTATGTGGAATTTATAACAGATAATCTAGTTCTGGAATTGTCTCTTCTGTAATTGACCTTCTACATGGTATTAACTATGTATCATTGTATTCTAACAAGTCTGAATATATGATAAAGTTATGGGTATCTCTGTAATTAAAATTTCCAGAGAGTTCATATTTAATAGTTGAGCTTTCCTTCCTCATTTAAAGGGAAAGGTACGAGACAGTATGGACTCTACAAACATATACATATATATACTTATATATTTCATACAGAATGTTATATATATATATATATATATATATATGCAGTTGGTACCTTGCATCGATATATTTGCTTAGACAAAAATGGTGTAATTGTACAGAAAACACACTTACATCGAGGCTGATGTCATAGTATATATATGTGTGTGTGTGTGTGTGTGTGTGTGAAACAAAGTATGCCAACTGGCAATAAAACCACTTTTCGTACAGAGAAATATTGAATCTGAGAGTCTGAACTCCTCTTTAGTTTTTGTGACAATACTAGATAAGATTTAATAAGCTATGTCGATCAGATATAGATATTACAGAAGCAGAATTATTCCATAAGAATCAAGATGAAGAGAAGCATCAACGTTATAAGTCACCTGCTAATAGAATATCTAAGTGTACTTTTCCTTTATACAAAGTGGAAGAACCAACTGAAAGAATTAACCACTGCTTTAAACGCTAGACAATTGTTTTTAAGGATGAATATACACATAACTTGAAATTTCAAATCCTACCAGTCCAAACAACGATAGACGCACGGGTATGGAAATACATAAATCTGCATATATGTATATATATAATTAAATTATCTAGAAATAAAACATAGAATCGTAACCTCATATATTGATATCTTGATAACTCATATCATTATATTATTCAGTGTTGTATCTAATCTAACTATTACTAGTTCAGATTGAACATATCTATAATAATAACAAGGCTTGTTGACAGGAAATAAAACGACATAATATTATAGATCTAATATACATCGATCTATTTTCTTAGAAATCAAACATTTAGGATTTGTAACAGAGCCTTCAATTTAAATTATAATCCATGGTAATTAATTCCCAGAGTAGGGTGAGGCTCAAAAGGATAAGGAGAATTCGTTTAAAATAGTCTTTTCATTACTTCAAACGAACAAAGTAATACGGTGATGAAAGCATTGCAATATTCATACTAATAACTGGATCAAGCTTTAAGTTACAGTTGGGAAAAAATTTCCCTTTTAAAACCCGATAGGAGACTAAGGAAACGACACAGAACGACTACATGCAAAATTGCAATATTGACTGCTCGAACTCTGAAAGAGTTACAGAAGGGAACTTGAATACCTTTTGCATCGAGTACATGGATGATTTTCCGAAACCTTTGCATAGACGAAAAAGACTGGAAGAATCACCATACGAAGATTAGAAAATTATATTCAAGGAAAACTTGAGGAAAGCATGAACAGAGTGATAATTGTCTATTTAAAACATCATACCAAGACATTACTGAACTTCTGATCCCTGGCTCGCGTGACTTTTTCCCTTGTTGTTTTCCATCTGTACAGACACTTAGGGCTGAGGATGGATGGGGAAACAACTCACTGATGGGTACCCTCGCATCAAACAGGGCCCATCATTAGTGATGTGTATCAATTCAAAAGAAACGATTTAAAACAATACAAGGAAATCTTTACACAGTATTCACGAATAATGAAATAGAGTAAGCAACTATACTGAGTCCCTTCATACATGGACGGCGTATATTAGTTTGAGCATTACAAACCTTAAGTATTTCTTTTATACCAGAATCATATCTAACTAACGAGTTTAGGATACCTTTTAAACGAACAAACATGTTGTGCATAGACGTCATAAACATATTTTTCCCACACAGGACAAAAGCTACTTAATAGTCGAGTTGTAGATCCACTAGTAACAATTTACAGGGGATATATTATTAATTCAACGATTGACACAGAAAACCCTGGCCACTGGGTTCAAATGGTAGGGATAGCGAAAATGACAAATAGCATCTAATAAATTTCAAGGGACTTCGTTGGTACTGTAAGTTATCTAGGGATGATTTTAGGGGATAAATTTCACTCATGGGCTAATTTTCCATGGTTTTTCCAAAAACGAGGTTCGCTATTTTAAAAATGATTCGCCCAAATTCTATAGGATAAAATTATTTTACCTTAAAAATTGCCAAAATTTTATAAAAACTATATAAAATACTTAGAAATTTGAATATTTTTACAAAAATATCGCCAAACATTTATAGTTGACATATGAAGGATTAGTAAGATTCGCGAAGGTTTCTACATTTTAAAATAAATTTCCATCCTTAAAATCATCCCTGAAGTTATCTTAGCATGCCGAAAATCACAGAGGTCTTTTGTAACGTTCCCCGGGCCACTGCAGGCCAAGGTATGCCACTTCAGAGAAACCACTCATGCTTTGACACTAGTCAGTAACATTCCCAGCCTTAACAAGCCAGACCATGCTACTCTAGGGAACTCTTTCATTCCCTTACTATGGAACATACAGTAACATAACCAGTAGTCAACTGAGCTATGCCACATAAATTTACTCTTTAAACTGCATGCAACTAAAACATATACATACAACACTCTTGCAGAAGCTTTACATGTAACATAAACAAACAATTACTTTATGTAACATATGACTTTTATACTTAAATAACAGTAACTACAAATATACAGCATTTACAGTGAATTACCCATAAACATACAGGCAATTATAATCACATATATGATAAACCATAACATAGGCATGTAAATAACAAAGAAGAATATCATTTTATCACACAATCTGTACTTATCTTATAAATATTGTCACCAACTGTGTACAGACCATCCATGAACCTCCCAGCCATAGACTACACTGTTCATCACTCTCAACAGTGAGTCACCCCCGAGCTGGGACTGAACTCCAGTCAGGGTAAAGGGTTTCTATCCAGGCTAAGGATCATGGACAACAGGAAAGACTCCATCTCGGGTTCTCACTCAACTAACAACCTACAGCCTCTCATTCCCCACATGCCTATCCCACCCAAGAAAGTGTGTCCCTTCTCTTCTCAGCAGTTGCTTGGCTGCCCCACTTCCCTTCCAGGGCTTCAGCAACAGGCTGGACCGGAAGTCTTAGAGCGTTGTAGCTACAGTTTAGCACCTTCGGGAATCGATCCCTAGAACTTCTCTCGCTCAAATACTTTCTCACGGGCCTAAAAACCCACTTCTTCAATCTCGCTCCAAGCTAACCAAGTACGCCAACCGAAAAGGCTATGGGAACAGGCTCCGGAATGGTGAAATGGTCGTCTCAAGGATGACGGAATGCATGAGTGAAAATGGCCATGGAATCATTCACTGGATAACTGAGTGTTGAAAAGAATCATTGTGAAACTCTCGTGGAAGTGATGGTGAGAATGATGGTCAAGCTGTTAGTAAGGTATCCCGTGAAAAAGTCACCAAATGAGCTAAGTCCCCCACGATATGAATGCATGTCCCCATCTTGACACTTGTCATATCGGAAGTTACTTTGGTCCACTTGTCCCCAACTTTAGAACTTAGGATAAAATAATTATTCATACTTTATGTTTTAGGAAATATTAATATAATATTCCCTTGACTTTTGTCCCTCCCTTTCCCTAACTGGTGAAGTTCAGTCCCCCATCTCTTTTATCATGGTCGGTCTGCGCGCAACGATGTATTTTATATTAATCATGAATCATGTACAAAGTAGGTGCATTTCCCTTTGACATCTAGGCGTTCCGGCCTAATACCAAAACATAAGCATCCCATCTTATAATAACCGGCTCACCAACCTATAACACATATCATATACATGAGGCTCATTGTCCTCCATACTATGTGCACCTTAGTTACTGCGCGCGGTATCCTGGAATGTGCATATTACACCATTTTACTGCGCAGTTCATGCACACACTATGCCACATGACGTGCATTACCAAATGAGGTCAAAACAGCTCATCAGCTTAAGTACATTTATATTTCATTACAATTAGGTTCGGCCGAGGGATATTATAATCCCCTCCCCTTATTTATGCACTGTCCTCAGTGCATCATACACCCATATATAATAGATTTTTCAAAAATCTTCAAAAAGATGTGGGTATTTTGTCTGCATTCCATCTTCATGCTCCCAAGTATCATCCTCGGGACCGTACCAGGTCCATTGAACCTTTACAAGCCCTATGGATTTATTCCAAAACTGTTTGAATTTCTAATCCAAAATGCGCACTGGATGCACTTGAAAAGCGCCTTCTTGCTCCACCTAAATCACATTCCAATCAATAACATGATTAGCATCAGGTATATATTTCTTTAGCAATGATACATCAAAGACATTATGAATAGGCATAGATGCAGGCAATGCAATCATATAAGAAACTGGACCAATCCTCTCTAGGATTTCAAAAGGCCCACAAAATCTGGTTGCCAACTTAGCGTAGCTTCCCAGCTTCAGGGAACTTCTGTTAGCTTTCACTTTCAGGAAAACATGATCACCCACTTTGAATTCTCTATGGGTTTTGTTCTTATCGGCATAAATTTTATGTCTGTCTTGGGAAGCTTTTAAATTCTACTTAATTTTATTTGGTCCTCCATTTCCCTGAGCAACTCTGGCCCAACTATTGTCCTATCAGTTGGATTATCCCAACTCACTGGAGTATTGCACTTTCTACCGTAAAGTGCTTCAAATGGGCTCATCTTCAATGATGCCTGATGCCCATTGTTGTATGCAAATTCTACCAAGTGTAGGTAGTCTTCCCATTTCGATGGTTTGTCCATCACATACATTCTCAGTATATCTTCTCTCACCCTGCTCACCCTCTCTATTTGTCCATTAGACTCAGGATGATAAGTTGTAATAAAGTTCAGATTCATTCTGAATCCTTTGAACAATCCTTTCCACAAATTCGAGGTGAATTTTGGGTCTCTATCGGACACAATTGTTTTAGGAATCCCGTGTAATTGTGCCACTTCCTTCATAAAAATATCAACAACCTCTCTTTCCTTGTGTGTAGTTTTTAGTGGAATAAAATGAGCATCTTTCGTAAGCTTGTCCACCACCACCATGATCGAATCATGCATCTTGCCTATTCTAGGAAATCTTGTAATAAAATCCATTGTCACCACTTCCCACTTCCATTCAGGAATGGTTAAAGGTTGCAGTAACCCCGCTGGGTGCCTTTTCTCAGCTTTCACTTTCTGGCATTCCATACATCTAGCGATGTACTCAGCGATCTCTTTCCTTATACCTAGAAAAAAGTAATGTCTCTTGATCGCTGCCATGGTTTTCTGATATCCAGGGTGCCCTACATAAGGAACATTATGCATTTCATGCAAAATCATGTGTTTCAAGTCTTGGACATTTGGAACAAAAATCTTTTTCTTGCGTAACAGTATTCCATCTATTCCCAACTTATAATTATCCACCTTCTTAAGCATCTTACCCTATTGTAGCATTGCTACCAATTCTTTGTACTACAGATCTACATTTGCAGCCTCCAGAATTTTGCTTTTAATATCAGTTTGGTACATGCTAATAGTTGTAGCATGTAATTCATGCACCTTCCTCTTGAGTGCGTCGGCCACTTTATTCTCTTTCCCCTTGATATGCTTTATATCAAAGTCATATTCACTTAGAAATTCTAACCATCTGCTTTGTCTAGAATTTAGATTTGGCTGATCAAATAAATATTTCAAACCATTGTGGTATGTTCTTAGCTCAAACCTCTTTCCCATGAGGCAGTGTCACCATTTCCTCAGGGCATGCACTATGGCTTCCAACACCAAATCATGAGTGGCATAGTTTCTTTCATGATCCTTCAACTTCCTTGATTCATAACATATGACAAACCCATTTTGACTGAGGACTCCACCAATTCATTCATTACATGCATCGGTGCATATGATGAAGTCTTCTTCTGGGTCTTTGATCCTTAATATTGGAGCACTTGTCAATAATTGTTTCAAGTGTTGGAAACTTTTCTCGCAGTCCAGTGTCCACTGAAACTTCACTCCCTTTCTTTGCAAAGTAGTGATTGGGTGTGCAATCTTTTAGAATCCTTCAATAAATTTCCTGTAGTAGCATGAAAGACCCATGCATGATCTCACCTCTACCACATTCTTCGGTGTTGACCATTCTCTAATGGCCTCTATCTTCTCAGGATCCACTGCTATCCCATCCTTTGAAATGATTTGCCCCAAATAATGAATCTGTTTCTGATAAAATGAGCACTTTCTCAATTTGGCATATAACTGATAGTCCCTTAATACTTGCAACACCTTCCTCAATTGATGTTCATGCTCTTCCTCTGACTTGGAATATATAAGAATGTCATCCAAAAAGACAATGACAAACTTGTCTAAATACTCTCGGAAAACACCATTCATTAAGCACATGAAAATAGGTGGTGAATTTGACAACCCAAATGGTACCACTGTGAACTCATAATGACCATACCTTGTCCTGAAGGCGGTCTTTCTAATATCTTCTTCTTTAATTCTTACCTTATGGTATCCTGATCTGAGATCTATCTTTGAAAATATCTTTGCATCCTTTAATTGATCAAAGAGGTCATCAATCCTTGGTAGAGGATACTTGTTCTTAACAGTCACTTTATTCAACTATCTGAAGTGAATGCACAACCTTAGTTTTCCATATTTCTTTCTCACAAAAAAGACTGGGGCACCCCAAGGTGACATGCTTGGGCGTATATACCCCTTCTTCAAAAGTTCTTCAAGCTGCATTTGCAACTCCTTCAATTCTGGTGTACCCATTCTGTAAGGAGTCTTTGATACTGGCGTTTCTCCAGGCATCAAATTTATAGATAAATCAATGTCTCTCCTTGGGGTTAGTCCAAGTACCTCCTTGAACACATCTTCAAAATATTCCAAGACTGCATAATCTTCCAAATTTGGCACCTTATCTCTAGGTGTCTCTGCCAAATGAGCTTCAATTATTTGACATCCTTTTCTATAACACTTATTCAGCTGCAATGCTGAAATTTCTCTAATGGTTACTACCCTCTGGATTCCCTATACCTTCCTTAGTTTCCCTTCCTCATCCAGGCAATTAAATGATTTTTTGTGACAGTCTAAGAGAGTGTGATGTTGGTCCAACTAATCCATCCCAATTAGACAGTCATAGGAACCTAAAGGCAAGATGTTTAAATTTCCATTGGTGTTCAGTCCATTCATGTCTATGAGGCATGACTTAACCATCTCATTAACTTTTCTTCTGGATCCTATAGCCAGTTGTACCAACCAGGATTTCCATGCTTGCTTCTTGGCAGTTGCAAACTTTCCACCATCTTAGGGTCTATATAACTATGACTAGCTCTCGAATCAATTAAAATAGCAAGGGTTTGGTTGTTGATCATACCTTCCACTTCAACCATGTGGGACTGATAATATGCTTGCTTATTGTCCAGGGCTTCATAAATCCTTGGCACATATCTGCCCATGTCCTCCACTGTTTCAGCTCGCTGTACATTGTGAACAGCCCTACCATTTTCACCCCTGTGAGGACAATCTCTGAACCTATGGTCCCCTTTACAACCCCAACATTGCATAGGTGGTTGCCTTGGCCCTTGACTCCCTATGTCAATCGTTCTAGGTTCTTTAGGCGTTTACTGTCCTTGTGGATTATTTTTGAAGAGTGGTGGCTTAGCTCCCTTCTTCCTTTGATCCATCTTAAATTTCTTATTGTCTTCCCAAGCCTTTTGGAAAGATGGCCTTGCTTTATGATGATCATATAGGCATTTAGCTCTCCTTATGGTCTCTTCTAATGTCTTGGGATCATCATACTGTATTTTTTCACTGACGAACGATGGAAATCCACTTAAATACCTTTGAATTTTGATTGTCTCATCCTTGATGAAAGAGACATACTTCAGCGGTTCCAGAAACCTTCTCTCATATTCATCTATGGTCATACTTCCAAACTTGAGTTCAAAGAACTCTTTCATTTTCTTGTCATAGTATCTCTTAGTCAAGTACTTCTTCTCAAAATACTTTTTGAATTCCCTCCAAGTAACACCTTTATGTACAATGTGTTGCACCTGCACAAGTTGATCCCACCACATGGAGGCATTTCCTTTGAGTTGATAGATAGTGATTCTACCTTCTGCATGAGAAGAATAATTATGCAATTGAAAATACTTTCTCATGCCTAGTAACCATGTTTCTGCATCTTCATCCTTCTTGTGCTCGCCATCAAATGTAAGAGGTTTGATTTTGTTCATTTCTCCTCTCAGTTCACCACCCCAGATCTCTTATACCTTCTGACAAGGAATATACTCGAGTTGTTTCCTACTCTCTTATTGGAATGCCTTTGGGAATGATGGTGATGTCTATTAACACTTTTTACTTTTATTTTCTCCTCTGAAGGTTTGTGACTCCCAGATTTACTTGAGCCACTGTCCTTAACCAATTTCTCTTCTATTCTATTCAAACCCTCCAATAACTTCATGTTGAAGTCATCATGTTTCTCATTGGCTTTCATAAGCCTTTCATTATCATCTTTATGGCTTTGGACATCCTTCTTCAATTTCTTAATGGTCTCAGTCATATTCATATATTTGTTCCTTTTTTCTCCATGTTCGTTGGAGTTTGTTCCTTCCATGCCCAAATGGACATCCACCCCTTTGCTCTCATCTTGTTGACTGTAATTCCCCTGTGCCTCTTCCATTCCTACGGACTCTGCACTGGTCTGATCTGATCGAGTTGTTGTTAATTCTGCAAAACGTGCAGCCATCGAAACTTATCAGGCTAACAATTCAACAATTCATGAGAATATGCACCATTTTGGTTCAATATACACATCAGAATTATCTCTCCCAATTTCCTGGTGTTATCACCATGACAATTCTAGATAAGACCCAAGTCTCGAAAACACAAACGCACAGTGCCTTTAGAGATACACTTGTGAAAGAAGGTGGTTTGTCGAAACCACTTTTGCCAAGATGCGGTATCACGTGTCTCAACATGTCAAATCCACCACTCGTGGAGCGGACGATGGCTTAGTCAGATCACACCGCTTCACTCATTCAGTGCTTCACCGCCATGTGACGTCAACTGAACGCCGCCATGTAAAGAACTCAAAATCTAATCATTCGAAATGGATTGGTTGAGCAAGGAAACCGAATGCTCTTGTATGTAATCCGTCTGCACTTCATAAATGGAATTCTATAATTATCACTCCCCAAGTATGAAGATATTTGTGTATCCATAACCGAAGTCATCTCCAAACTGCTCGACTTTCTGCTCTCTGTAAAAACACCTTTCGGTATCCACAACCTGAGATACATGGATAAGGCTAAATCGAATGAGACTAGTTATTCGAGAAACATGCTAGACTTTCCTGCAAATAAGGAGGAAAGGGTCCTTGCGCACATTCTAGCAACTAAGTTCCACACAGAGCCGGCTATAGACTCACAGATGGAAGTCAGGTTGAATCCCACTATGAAGGATTTAGTCATCAACAGGCCAGCCGCTAAGAAGAAAAGGAGTAAGCGGTAGAAGAAGGAGGAATCTACGGCTAAAGCGGCCAAAAGTGTTGGAGAGAATCAACCGGTCTGGTTAGATTCTTCCTTAAAGGCGGAGATCGCTAAGTTGAAGTAAGTCTTCAACTAAAAATTAAGCATGTCTCAACGAATTTTGAACAGCCAATAGCGGTGGTAAAGAGTGTCAGAGATGATAGGCCTATTCTTTAAACGAACCTTTTCACAACAGGCTAACTGTTGTCATCACCCTTTTGTAATTATGTGATTAATACGATTATATAAATACAGAAACAGATTTTAGACTGTTTTATTACAATTTCTATCTGATGATGTTATGAATCTTGTTTTCTTTTATAATAATTTTTTCTTGTAATCTTATATTTTATTTTCATCTGTCTAAATACGAGGAAATTAAAACTCAGAATTCTTTTTAATTAATGCTTCGATGTGGTTGTGTGTTTATTTTTCTTTTATTATTATGTAAATTAAACTCAGACTCATCGCCTTCCAAGAAACTTTGCGCATACTAAACTTTGACTTATTCATTTATATTTATCGTGCATAGCAATATCACAAGGTAAAACGCTTTTTTGCGCACCTATATCTATTGTGTATTTCTTCTTCGTCGCATCGACAACTTACATGCACTACTCTTGCGTTGTGCACCAATATCCACTGTGCACAATTTTGGTACCGCGTATCGATATTCCACATGTATTTTGTCCTATGCATGCACCATGTCAAGTTCAACATATTCCATCGTTCCCACTTATCTGCACACACTACTGAATATATTGTCCCGAAACAACTTATACTCATACTTATGCACGTACCAACAAAACTCCTATGTGTTAAGCAATACTTGCACACCCCATGTGCACATTACTATGTGTGTGCTCACCATGCAAGGCTAAATTCAATGCATGCATCCGCACATAATAATCTTTCGTGTGGCGCCACAATTTACCGCGCATACTGGCACACCAACGTTTTCCCGTGCGGTGCCAAAACTTACCGCGTGCGCCAGCACGCCAACCTTTTCCATGGACACTCCATGACTCCAATTTTGGTCACCTCGAAGTTACTCTTCTGTGAATATTTTCTTCAACTGAACCCCTTTGGCCCATCCAAGCTCAATGTTGAACTAAAGCTCTGATACCAACTTGTAACGTTCCCCCAGCCACCCGCAGGCTGGGGTACGCCACTTCACAGCAACCACTCATGCACTGACACTAGTCGATAACATTCCCAGCCTTAACAGGTCAGACCATCCTACTCTAGGGAACGCTTTCATTCCCTTACTGCAGAACATAGAGTAACATACCCAATAGTCAACTGAGCTATGCCACATCAATTTTCTCTTTAAACTGCATGCTACTAAAACATATACATACATCACTCTTGCGTAAGCTTTATATATAAACATAAACAAACAATTACTTTCTATAACATACGACTTTTATACTGAAATAACAGTAACTACAGATATGCGACATTTACAGGGAATTACCCATAAACATATAGGCAATTATAATCACATATATGATAAACCGTAATATAGGCATGTAAATAAGAAAGAAACATATCATTTTATCATACAATTGGTACTTATCTTAGAAAGATTGTCACCAAATATGTACAGACCGTCCCCGAAACTCCCAGCCATAGACTACACTGTTCATCACTCTCAACAGTGAGTCACCCTCGAGCTGGGACTGAACTCCACCCAAGGTAAAGGGTTCCTATCCAGGCTAAGGCTCATGGACAATAGGAAAGGCGCTATCTTAGGTGCTCACTCAACTAACAGCCTATAGCCTCTCATTCCCCACATGCATGTCCCACCCAAGGAAGTGTGCCCCTTCTCTGCTCAACAATCTCTCAGCTACCCCACTTCCCTTCCAGGGCTTTAGCAACAGGCTGGACCGGAAGTCTCAGAGCATTGTAGCTGCAGTTTAGAACCTTCGGGAATTGATCCCCAATAATTCTCTCGCTCAGAGAATTGCTCACGGGCCTGACAACCCGCTTCTTCAATCTCGCTCCAAGCTAACCAAGTACGCCAACCGAAAAGGATATGGAAACAAGCTCTGGAATGGTGAAATGGTTATCTCAAGGATAACGGAATGCATGAGTGAAAATGGTCATGGAATCATTCACTGGATAACTGAGTGTGGAAAAGAATCACTGTGAAACTCTCATGGAAGTGACGGTGAGAATGATGGTTAGGCTACTAGTAAGGTATCCCGTGAAAAAGTCGCCAAATGAGCTAATTCCCCCATGATATGAATGCATGCCCCAAACTTGACACTTGTCACATAGGAAGTTACTTTGGTTCTCCAACTTTAGAACTTAGGATAAAATAATTATCCATAGTTTATGTTTTAGGAAATATTAATATAATATTCCCTTAACTTTTGTCCCTCCCTTTCCCTAACTAGTGAAGTTCAGCCCCCCATCTCTTTTATCATGGTCGGTCTGTGCGCAGCGATGTATTTTATATTACTCATGAGTCATGTACAAAGTAGGTGCATTTCCCTTTGACATCTAGGCGTTCTGGCCTAATACCAAAACATAATCATCCCATCTTATAATAATCGGCTCACCAGCCTATAACAGATATCATATACACGAGGCTTGTTTTCCTCCATACTGTGTGCACCTTAGTTACTGCGCGCGGTATCCTAGAATGTGCATATTACATCATTTTACTGCGCAGTTCATGCGCACACTATGCCACATGACATGCATTACCAAATGAGGTCAAAACAGCTCACCAGCTTAAGTACATTTATATTTCATTACAATTGGGTTCGGCCGAGGGATATTACATCGTTAGTCCAACACTGAACAACCAGTTGAGACCACAAGAGAGACGAGATAAATTATAGAACGCTATGTTCTTTTCACAATGGGACTCTTTCGTAAAACTCTACCCTTCCTTGGATAAACGAGAGATTATTTACTATAACCTAATGAGGGGTGGGCATATACAATAAGACAACAAAGAGGACTGTGACTGTAACTAAAGAAAGGTAAACCAGAGACCTCATATGTATAACCATTTCCATTATCCGAGATATATATTGTCAAGCAACCTTCACGTCGAACGACTCCATAACCTGAATGATTGTTATAATTCAGGGGGTTCCTAAAGTGACTAACCAAATGCTCTTACCTTATTTATGTGGAGTCCCAATGGCAGAGGTCCGCCCAAGACATTTGGTTCCAGAATGAGTCCACATCTTAAGTATTGAACAGTTACAAAGAAGGTTGGATAACTCGACCATAATCGCAGGGAACACACAGAGTCGATGTCAAAAGAAGACTAATGAAAATGGTAGCTCCTAGAGCCCATATACTAGTCTAATGACACTTAATGGCAGTCTGTAAAGCTCACTACTGTAGTTAGGGGAAGGTGGAAAGATTTCGAAGGGACACATTAAACTTGTGATAATCCTGAGGGGGTTGTTCTCAGAACGTCTTAAACGCTCTAGCAGAAGGGTCATTACACCTTCTCGGCCGTATCCAAAGTTCATCCCGTCTCAATCCATGGAAAATGGAAAAGGAAAACATCTTATATTTCTTGTTCTAGTTTGGTTAGGGTTTGTTGTACTCATCAAAATTCCGTTAAGGAAAAGGGAAGTCTCATATCAAGACTTAATTCAAATGGACCGATAGTTATCCCTAAAGGGGTGAGGTGAGAACTAGTCCTTAACTACCGTCTCCACGTCTGATATTCACACGTACTGGGACTAAGTTGATAGTAAAGAATTCATTAAGTTCTCTGCCACCCATACCCGAAGAAACGTATTGGCCACTCCAGAATTTATGAAGGGTCATTCCTAATACTCATCTCACAGTAGGCCTTGTTGTCGCAATACATTTGGCAATGGACTTATATAGATATAGGTTATTGCATAAATGTTTTATGGCGCAATAGTTTTGGTAATAGTTATGTTTATACATGTAGAACGTTGCATAAATATTTGGTGGCGCAATGTATTTGGAAATAGTTACATATGTATATAAATTGTTGTGTAGACATTTTGTGGTGCAGTAGTATTTTGAAAATAGACATATATATATATGGGTTGTTGCATAAACACTGTGGCATATATATGTATAGTCTACAAGGACAGGAGTATAGACTATGCGGTTAGAATAGAAAGAAACACTTATATGATTGCAAGGAGTCAAGGGTTTCGAGAAAGAGGTGAAGTCTTATAAATTCACTTTTAAAATAGCTTTGGTAAGTATTAATGTGGGAGGAAGAAGTGCTTAATCTCCTTGTAGAAAGATTTGAGTTAAATATGTCTTTAATTTGAGAATCTATGACCACAAAGAAAAAAAAATTATGGTAATTACAGGTACATTACACTAGGCCCTTTTGTAATGTATAAATAGATGTCTAGGCAATGTAAGAAGAGAGAATGTGTGCATATGTGTGATGTTATGCTAAGTGCAAGTGATAGTTATAAATGCTTTATGCATGTTGTGTTGGACACTGGCAAAGCTAAGTGCAAGTGGATGTAAGAAGATTGTGTAGATTGTAAGAGGGATTTGTGTTGTAACCTAGCTCGAGGAAGGAGGACCTGGTGGAGTGTGCACAGATATCTTATCCTATGCGGAGTAGGATCTTGTGGCTCTATGCATGTAGATGATTGACAGAAGGCAATAAAGAGAATAAGAGTTGGTGGGAATATCCCCAGGCTGGGGGTGAACCACTTATATCCTGTGTTATGGTTGCTTTGTGCATTATGGTTGTTTTATTGCTCATATGATTTATGCTTACTATGATAATGTATGCTTAGATATATATGATATGATATCTTAGTGCTTGGTGATGTGAATGAGTACCAGATCTAGTATATTTTGATGTGCTTAGTGCTTGAATGTGTTGGATCTTGTTGAATATTGCACTGCTCTGAAATTAGGGTTTATCTGTGTTGTAAACAAAGGCTAGATACTAAGGAATGATAACTGCTAAATGCTCTATTCAGGTATTGTAATCACAGATCGGTGTCCCAGCTAGGTTGTAGACATCTGAATCCTCCAACCATCCCTGCCTCTACCTCGGGTGAGACTTCATTTGCTTCGCAGGTGTTGCCGAAAGGGCCGATAGTTAGGGTTTTGTTGGTGCGTTGTTGAAGCGTTGAAACCTGGGTCTGCCCCTATGCCAACAAATGGTTTTGTTGCCAGGACCTGAAACTGTGATTGTTGGGAACTAAGGAAAAGAGGAATCTTTATGCATAGATCTATTTCCCTAGTATGCAGTACTCTACTTGACTTGTGAAGATTTGTACTAAGAAAGGAGGCAGATCTGAAGAAAAGAGGTAAGATCTGAAAGCTTTGTGCTCCGATAAAGGTAAGAACAATGAAAATTTGTGATTGAAGAGATAAGATCTAAAAGATTTGTGCTTTGTTAAAGGTAAGATAAGTGGAAATTTTTGTTCTAAAAGTATGGATCTAGGTATGTTTGATAAATTCTGTCCTATTCTGAAAATAGGGCATGGTTAGAAGAAAGAAGATTTGATATGAGTAGATCTGATAGAAATTGTGAAAGATATGTTATTCCTATGCATAGAAAGGATTTTTGGACTAACAAAAGGATGCAGGATCCTAGGAAGAATTTTCTGCAGGTTAGCCACCATGATCCTAGTGCGCATTACAAGAAAGGTTGGGGATCATTTAAGAGAAAGAGAGGATTAACTCTTTGTTACAGTTGCAGAAGACCGAGACATCTTGCTAAGGAATGCCCTGGTAGAAAACCTGGTTGTCTTTGTTGTAAAGCTATGGACCATGGAGTTTTGGATTGCCCTAAAATGATTGCTAAGGTTGAAAGAATGAATATGAGACAAGAAAACCCTGAGGAAGACCAAGAAACTGAGACCATGGCATGTTATAGCAAGATTTGCCTCACCATTGCTATCTTGCACGGAGGGCCTTTTTCCATTTCCCTATGTAGACTTATCATCCCTTTTTGATGAATCCAGAGATAAAACATACATTTTTCCACATATACGCTCCCTATCAGTTATACAAGATGTGTATACACTTGTTGCTCCACTGCAGCTCGCATATATCGGGATTTGTGCCAGAAAATACAAAATGAGGTTGGGTTTCCATGTCACTACAGGAGATCTCTGATCCTTGGCCTTCCATATACTGGAAACGTTCTGACTCGGCCCTTTAGTCGCATTCTGGAGGCTATAAGAGCACAATTTTGAGCTATGGAAAAGAGGAGAAAGCATTCAACTTTGAGAGCAAATTTACTCTAGAGAAATTACTTCATATTGAGTCTGCATCCCTTTGTCCCTCAAGTCTGAACACAGTGTTCAGACCCCAAGCTCTTTCCCTATTGTTGAGAGGATCTCATTGCCTCTTTTCTATGAGCTTTCCAGTGGTGGAGGATTGAAGTGATGGAGACCCAGTTGGAAGGAACTCGGTTTCTTGGTTTCGAATCGTGCCGACATGGAAGTCTATAATGTTGATGCTTTTGTTGATCAATTATTAATAGAACTACTCCTTTCCCGTCTTATTGGTATCTCGCAAATATATGATTATTATCCATGGGCGTGTTTGCAATGTCTATTAATGGATTATTCTATCTGATGTGATAACTCCTTTTATATCATCACTATATACTTGCTTTGCTTGTTTGTTGAGAACTTTTTGCAGGTTTAAAGCTTTGGGTCAAAGTGCTCAACGATGGAACATCATCAAAAGTTGGATCGAGGTAGGCCTCTTTCTTGTATTGCACATTAGTCTATATAGAATATGTTGGAATTGAGTTGATTTCTGCAATCACATCTGTCTGTTGTGGTTTACCCTTGGCCATAGAGAGTTTTTCCCTTGTAATAGAAACGGTGACTCCATTGGGGAGAGATCTTCCTTCTAAGGGTTGAATTACTTTTTCTTCTTACATTGCTCTTTTTCCTTTGTGTTTCTTTTCGTATCACTGCTTAACAGATCCAGTTCACTCTAAGTCTGAGTTTTTAGCCTTTTACCCTTGCCTAGCCTTGTTTTAAAGAATATACACCATTTTTGCCTTTACAGTCGCATATACACGGTTGTTGTCTCACTGCAAGAAGCGTATATACGCTCTATTCTCTTGAACAGTCGCATGTACCACTTCCCCTTGCTTGTTTTCTTGGTTGAGTGATTGTTGGGTAGGATTTAAAGATTGTTGAGCCTTCTTAGGTCTCTGTAGTGTCTGTTGAGATTATATGGGATGACAGGGAGCCTGTTTGGAGTTGAATTTTTGGGCATAGTCTTTCTCTTTGTTTTCTATTTTTAATCTGTCCTTGGCTTCTGGGTTGTTTGCTCGGTTGCCTGGTATTCTGCTTGAGTTACTTCTTTTAAACACAGTAGAATTCATATGTCAAGTTGTTTATTAGTCCATGCATTTTATTTTTAGAATATTGAAAATACAAAAAATAGGCATTGTGCATTAGTTGGCATTTTTGTCTTTGAATTTTTATCATTAGCTTAGCACATTTAGCAAAAGATTGTATTTTAATTCAGAATTGCAGATTTGAAATTGAAGACTGCATTATTTTTATTAGCATATAATTCATTGAAAAATTAAAGATAGACTTTGCATTATATCCATATTTATTTTCTGGCAGAGTCATGACACCGTGAGTTTCACTTCCATACCTTTTTGAGTAACCACGGCCAATAAAATTTACGCTTTAAACTAAAATTGATTAGTCACGGTTTTATTTTTAGGGGGCACAAACTAGCTTAGGATTTAGTGCCTTGGAATAGGATTTTGTGAGTAAACTTCTCCAAGGCAATTAAATCAACATATGTGTCTGAGACAAGGAGTTGAGAATTCCATTGTATAATCGGTAAGATCAGGAGGCTCCGCTCACAACAGAGTTAATCACGAGGTCTCTGAAGTTAGTTGAAGGGATAAACCTTGGATACTCACCTAGCGTCAGAGATATTTCTGTGGATTTATTCGTATTTGGGGATCTTGCTAGTGCCCATACCTCTGTGAGAGGCGGTGCTTTCAAGGTTTTGGGCTTTGCTACCCTGCCCATACGATGATTCGAACTTACGACTGCTCACATGTGCATCGGTTATATAGTGGTTTATTAGTTTCTTGACTTAGGTATCTCATAGGTTACTTGCAGGGGTTATTCTGCTTGTACCCTGAGTCAGATAAGGGTCAGACAACACACAGCCTTTATGGAGGATTACCTCTCTGAGGGGATCTGACCGACTAGTTGTTAAGCCCACGAGGGCCCTTATAAATGACTTTTTTACCTCCAAACTTTAGTGGGGAGTCTCAAGTCCCTCCTGGACGAGACATACCTTCTTTTACGAGGGAGACCACAAAGCCACTTTAGCCCGTTTGCATGCATATTGGTCGTTTGACTTTTTGGTATGATCTTTGAATACTAGTTGGCCATAGGATATATTTTTATTTGTGGAAGAGTCATAAGTCATCATGGAGTCGAACCAGCTTCCTCACAGGTCCAGTCAGTTGTTACAGTTACCACCAGTTTTTGAGTCCTTGCCTTCTAAAAGGCGTAGAGTTATCATTAGTGGTACACACATATCCACTTTTCAAACTTGTGGTCCCACAAGGATGAGTACTGAGTCTAGTCTTCAGAACACTAGGAGTTCTTCGACTCCTAATCCCACTATAATTAATGGCACTCCTTCGACACCTGCAGCCGCTATAGTTGCAGTGTCGGAGGCTTACACCAGTACTATGGCTTGGCCTGTAGTTAATGCTTCATCTCTTGCCTCGAACCCTTTCGGGGGTTTTGGCCACTAGCTGAGTTACAATGTTTAGACCATCCCCATGGCTTCTATTCCATTTTCTTATGGTATGCCTAACTTCACCTCACAGTTTTCAACTGCCATCCCAGTTGTTGGGCATAACGATATCCTTGGACTTGGGGGAACTACAACTCCTTACATTCCTTTCCCATTTGGTGGTTCTCATATTCCCCAAGTGAATCCTAATGTAGGGAGTGTCCCTATTCTTAACCCCAGATATAATCCTTCTATGGCTAGATGGAACAACCCAGCTAGCAGACAAGTTCTGCCCTATATCCCTATCCCCTCGGTGTCGATTCCAACCAATACATTTGGCATGAAAAATCCACTTCAATCCTTTGGGTTCCCACCTACAGGAGGTCAGTATTACACTTTGTTCACTCCCCAACCTGGATCTAATCCAGTTGGGGGCAGTTTTAACAACCCCCATCTTGAATCTAATCCAACTGGGGGCAATTTTCATTATCAGAACATTTCTGCTGGAATGATGCCCAATCCATATTTTACAAATCAACTTGGAGGAGGTTCTTATAATTCCAGACAAGGTTTTTGTCCTCACTAGAATCCTGGATGGAACCCAGTTCCTAACACACAATCTTTCATGGGAGGATGGGGCCAGGTGTCACAACCCCATATTCCCTTTTTGGCCATGCTTAATCTGCCAGATTTGTCTAAACGAATGAATGACCAAGTGACTCATGACCCCACATGGCCCCCTGCCCCTACCAAACTTCCATCAGACATTCCAAAGTTTGAAGGTAAGAATGGCGAAGACCCTAGTGATCACGTCACTACTTTTCACCTTTGGTGCTCATCGAATTCTCTGAACCATGATTCTATTAGGTTACGATTGTTTCAACGCACTCTCATTGGAGTGGTGTCACAATGGTACATTGAGATACCTAGGGGGACATATGGTTCATTCCATCAGTTGGTGCTAGCCTTTCTCGATCACTTTCAACTGCCCATTCATTATGATGTTGGCCTCAAACTTTTGTCAACTTTACACCAGGGTACCGACACTCACATCTCGGACCATATCTAGGAATGGCATAGGCGAAGGCGGTTGGTTAAGACTCCTATACCCCTATCCCTTCTTCTAGAATGGTTCCTAAAGTATTTGCATGCTCCTATTTCAAAGGACGTTTCTACTTCCGGGATCTTCAGCGAGGAAGAAGTTATCCTTAGATCCCAGCAATTTGATTTGATATATGCTCAGTCTGGGATGTTATACCACCTTCTTCCAGATGCACCACGAACAAATCACGATCCTAGACAAACTCCCGGACCTCATGCCGATGGAATTGTATGGTCCGCCAATGTAAAATCCATAGACTCAGCAATGAATTCTGTTGGAGGACCAGCTTTGTCTAGATCCTCGAAACCCATCCAGTGGGTAGATGTACATTCCATGCAATTGTCGAAAAACCCAAATGGTAACCAGCAACGAGATGGGAATAAAAGGAAAGTTCGAAATAATCATAAGGGTGGTAAGAATAATAATAATAAACCCAAGGACAAAGATAATAATGGGAAACAGAATGATAATGCTAGAGAGGGAAAGAAAGAGAAGTGTAAGGTGAAGTTTTCTTGTAAACTTTGTACTGATGACCACCTTACCCACTTGTGCCCAAAACTTGCGGAGGCTACGAGGCTTTTAAATCTACCACCCACTGTGCTGACGAATCCATTCCCACACAACCAGCACTTAGCCTCGAGTTCTTCAAGCGTAGGAAAGTCATCTGGTGGAACTAAAAACCCACCATCGCAAGATGGCGATCGTGTTTGCATCAATATGGTCGACGCAAAAATTGATATAGCCACCCACTCTTGATATTATAGCTCTTAAAAATCTAGTACCAGCCTAGAAGCTCCTCCTCCACCCCCGGAGACGAACTTACAGATCAAGAAACCAGATCCACCACCTCATATTCTGAAAGGAGTACTCAAGTTCTCTACCCACAACCCTAATGATAGAGCTGCCCAAAACTACTCTATTTTTTAAGATCTGGGCCAAACCCCTTGTGCAATGTCAGCTTTGGAGGTACTCCAGGCATGTACATCATAAAGGAATGCCTTACTCTCTGCCTTAGGAGCTCTAGAACCTAATGGCTCAAAAGTCATCAAATTTGATGCCATGGATGTGAAGCCTCGCTTACCCTACCATGTGGCTTTTCAAATCCACGTGGAGTATTCCAAGTATACTATCAAATGAGCGGTCGTTGATGAAGGTGTTTCCACTTTCATGATGTCCCTGGTCTGTTGGAAAGCTATCGGTTCTCCGACCCTTTCCAAGTCGTTGAACATGTTAACTGCATTTGACGGTCATTCCTTCCACCCTCATGGTATTCTCCCTGCCTTTTCGGTCCAGTTAGGTGGGAAGACAGTGGAGGTGGAAGTAGAGGTAGTTGATGCACCTCTCGATTATAACTTGTTACTAGGTCACAATTGGACCTATGCTATGGTCATTGTCGTATCGTCCATTTTCCATGCACTTTGTTTTCCTCATCAGAGGGAGATCATAACGATCGACCAGTTATCCTTTGCGTACTCTATTCCTAACGCATCTGTTGGACCGTCGATCCATGTGATCGACAATTCTCAGCCGACAACTAAGAATATCGGTGTCGAAATGTATTCTTCCCTCATGGGTACTTTCAAATTCTCGGCACCGATTCACCACATTTATGCCATGTCTAGTAGGCTTGCTTCAGCAGAGAGGTCCATTCCTTTTCTCACTTCCTATTTTAGTGATCCTTGGACCCTACCTTCTCTGACTTCGTCGATTGAAGGTCAGTCTCATGCTCACATGGCTATGCCACTATCGGCGGCGGAGATTGCGTATCAAGCTATCCTTGACTCTTCCATTGATCTTGATCCTGTTACCTCGCAAACGGACGAGGAGGATCCCTTTATTAGGCCCGTATGGGCCACTTTGTTATCTTGTTCACATGATTTCTTAGATGAGACTTTGCCTTCGGATGAAGCCATCCTCGAAACCATGAATGGTTTCGAGAGACCTTGGGATGACATGCATCATCGATATTATTTTCTCCCAAGTCTTGAAAGAATCGAGCAAGATGATTTTCAATCTACCTTGAGTGAGATAGTCGGTCATGTAGTAGTTCTACTTGATACGCACAGCATTTATGTCGAAGGAAATATGGCAAGTATTTCTCCTACTGTCTCGATCGACATCTCTCGTACCCTTGGAAAAATTGAGAACATAAATATAGGTGTGGATTGTTCGCCAGAAGAGATTCTGATCTACACCAACCTCTTCAAGGAATTTCGAGATGTATTCGCTTGGTCATATGAAGAGATGCCAGGGATCGACCCTCGTATTGTCAAACATGAAATTAGAACTTATTCAGATGCTAAACTTGTTTGACAACGTCATAGAGATGTTAATCCTAGGAAGGCCCCCGTTATTAAGGCATAGGTGGAGAAGCTACTTAATGTCGGCTTCATCTACCCAGTTCCCTTGACCGAATGGGTATCCAACCCATTTCCTGTGAATAAAAAGAAAGGAACCATCTGTGTGTGTATGGAGTTTCGCGACCTGAACAAATCTTGTCCTAAAGATAACTTCCCCGGGCCTTTCATTGATCAGATTCTCGATGAGTGTGCAGGAAGTGAAATATTTCCCTTTATGGACGGATTTTCAGGATATAACCAAATCCAGATCAAACCTAAGGACCAACACAAGATGTCATTTATATGTCCTTGGGGTACTTTTTCATACCGGAAAATGCCTTTTGTCCTGAAAAATGCCGAAGCAACCTTCCAACGCACCATGACTTTTGATTTTCACAATCTCAAGCATATAGTTGAAGCTTACCTCGATGATCTTACTGCTCACTCTCGCAAGAGAGTGGATCATGTCACACACCTTCGGCTGGTTTTTGAAAGATGTCGTTACTATATAATCCGATTAAACCCTCACAAATGTATCTTTTGTGTTAGGTCTAGCTGTCTCTTAGAATTTTTAGTTTCCGAGACTGGGATCATGGTAGATCCTCTTAAGGTTGAGGCAATACTTCAATTGCCTCCCACGTGCACGATTAGACAACTTCAAGGTTTACAGGGGAAAGATAACTTTATGTGTTGGTTTATAGTGAATTATGCCAATATAACTAAGGGTTTCATGTGCCTACTAAAGAAAGACACCCCATTTATCTAGGATGAGTGAGCCCCAGGAGTCTTTCGACACCTTAAAGAAAGCCTTGGTATCGGCTCCTCTGTTGAAATCTCCTGATTACAGTAGAGATTACTTGTTATATATTGTCGCGTCTGAAGAGACGATTGGTATGGTTCTAGTTTAGGAGGATGATGAGCTCCATGAGCACATCATCTATTATCTCAGTCGAAATTTAGTCGGTCCTGAGCTTAATTACTCTCACGTAGAAAAGCTAGCTTTGGTTGTTGTTCACGCAATCCAAATTTTACGACACTATATATTTCTTTGCAAAAATATTGTAGTCACTGATGTTAATCCATTTAAATACGTCCTCACTAAGCGTATCATAGGTGGGAAATATAATAAATGGATTTTCATCTTACAAGAATTTTATCTCGACTTTGCTTCAACCAAGTCCAAGAAGTCACTAGTTTTTGCAGAGTTAATATCTAATTTCCCACGATTAGACGAGGATGTTATCCATGTCGATTTGTTTGTAGATAAACACATTTTCCTTGTCTCGTCATCTGACCCCTGGTATGGAGACATTTTTTTATATCTTCAAACCTTGAAGTTCACTCAACATCTCTCGCGAGATGATCGACGGAAAGTTAGATACCAAGCCAAAAAGTATACCATTGTCAGCGACACTTTGTATCACCGAGGAATAGATAGTATATTACATCATTACTTAACTCACGAGGAAGCCGAGTTAGTCCTAAATGACTACCACAAAGGGGCTTGTGGTGGTCACCTATACGGGCTTTTGACAGCCCAAAAAATCCTGCGAGTCGGTTACTTCTGGCCCACCATCTTTAAAGATTGCATTGAAGCGATTAAGAAGTGTCACCCATACCAGGTGCTCACTTAGAAAATGTGCTCACACCCAACCCCTCTTCACCCAGTCATTATCGTCGGTCCCTTCACCAAGTGGGGGGTAGATTTTATCAATTGCAACCCAACTTCGGCTGGGGGGGAATCAACACATGATCGTGGTTGTTGTCTACTATACCAAGTGGGTCGAAGCCATGCCTACTATAAAATATTATGGGAAGACTATAGCCTTCTTCGTGTTCAACCAAATTATCGCCCGATTCTGTATCCCGAGTGAGATTGTCACTGATCATGGAAGTCACTTTCAAAATGAAATGATGGTAGAACTAGCATCTAAGATAGGGTTTAAACATGGTCACTCATATCCTTATTACCCCCAGGAAAATGGGCAAGTAGAGGCTATCAATAAGTCTCTCAATACCATCTTGCAAAAAACTGTCAGTTGGAGTAATTCCAATTGGCACATCATGTTGTATCCTGCGCTTTGGGCATACCAAACCTCGGTTAAGACTGCCACCGGTTTTTCCCCTTTTCAGTTAGTGCACGGTGTGGAGCCGATACTTCCCATTGAATGTGAAATACCTTCTCTCAAATTGGCAGTCGAGCTCCTACCTGACACTTCATATTTAGAGCGACGCCTGGTGCACCTAGAGAGTCTTGACGAGTAGAGTCAAGACACCTTTACGGCTATTGAGGAAAACAAAAAATGTGTCAAGGTTCAGTATGACAAGTCTGTCTGTCCCTAGTTATATAGCGAGGGTGACTTGGTCCTCTTGTATGACCAAGCCAAAGAACCGCTAGGGGCAGGCAAGTTTAAACCCATGTGGCATGGTCCTTATATCGTGCAACATGTTCTAGAAAAAGGAGCCTACGAATTGGAAGATTATGAAGGGAAGAAATTGGCCGAGCCCAGAAATGGGATCTACTTGAAAAGGTATTACGCTTGAGCCCTGGGCTTGGGAGAAACCCTTTGTATAATAGTGTAAATTTAGTGTATATGCATATTTTTTCTTTTTTTCTTCGGCTTGCTTATCGAGTTTTCTCTTTTGGTTGGCAAATGTCAACGGAGTCTTCAGTCTACCTAGGATTTGCAGACGGAGCCATTCGTCATACATAGAACTTGGCTTCCTATGATTTGGTGATTTACTCACCCGAGGGTCTACTAGTGTCTTCAGGTGGCGTATGCCTAGGGCCATCCACGAATAATGTGATCGAATATAGCGTCGTCATAGAAATTTTGCATGATGCTATCTCACATGGTATTCGCTCTCTAGAGGTTCACCTGGATTCTCAGTTAGTCGTATGTCAGTTGAATGGTCGTTACCTTGTGCGTGATCCGAAATTACTCCATTGATTCCTACGGGTAAGTCTTTTAGAACAAAAATTTGATTTTATTACATACTTTCACATTCCTAAAAGTTCTAATAATGTATCTGATGCCTATGCTAATTATGTTTTAGATTGGCATTTGTCACATTAATAAAGCAAAGAAGACCATTAAATCAATGTACACATTGTAAGATATGAGTAAAGCTGAAGATCCCTCTTTATATAATTCCAAAAAATATGGTGTTTATATTACAAAATTGGGGCTAAAACCCTCAAAATACATATTGATATAAAAATGAAGAAGACTTGAAAAACTTGAATAATTATTGCAAGTGAAATGTTATGTGTTTAAAGCAACAGGATCAATTTGCAACACATAATAAAGGATTACTTATGTAAAGATACACATAGACAGCATCATAAAACTTGAACATCTGACATAAACACAGCAACTTGATAAAGGAGTTCACCCCACTCCGGGCTACATCTCCTGGTCCAGCTTCCAATGGATCTTTATTATTAAATTGCTCAAATTGCTCAAAAACATGACTTACAATGGTCAAATTGACAAACTGACTGCTCCAATGGCTCCGCAGCGTCCCAAAACCCCTGTCTGGGCTCTTTCGGCACCTGAAACGGTCGAAAAATGAAGAAGATAGCCTTCTTGAAGTCTCCCCCTTCAACTTTGTTGTCTATGGTTCTACAATTCGCACCCTTGTGCTTCAAACCTAGCACACACGCTCTTTAAAGCGTAAATAACCCAGTCCCGTGCATAACCGCGCATCGGTACAAACCGTAGGACGGTTAGGGCGCCTCCAGCCCCTAACCGCCTCGGCACTGGGTCATATGAGCACACGCGACCGCAGGCTTGGTTACAAAGTGGTTATTCCATTTGAAAACCGTGCAAACGGTAGAAGTCCCGCGCAAATACATAATCGTGCCCATTACATAACACAATGGTATAACCCGTGTAAATATTACATAACACAATGTTTAAACCCCCGCGCAATTTTTAATACAATGGTCATATAACTATGTTATATATGTTATATAACATTGCAATGTATTGCAATGCGCGCGCGCCACAAAATATTTATACGGTCATATAACATTTCAACGGAACCATGGGTCGGGGTTTAAGCCCTGGACTACCCCCCTTTCCTCTATAACATAACATCAATGTTAAATAAAATCTTGAAGGCATAGTTAACAAGGATCAAAGGCGGGACTGTTGGTTATCGGAGTGTTATGAAAACTTTGGTGCTGGGGAGGTCCGGGGGTCGAACCCCACGGCCTCCATATCATTTTATATAACCATAAACATATGAACCAACCATATAATGACACGTGTCAGCACAGAATTTGCCGACAAACAACCAACCGATATGCGCCACATCATCAAACTGCCATGTCATCATGATGGTACGGCCCTCCACGTGGCCGTACGGAATGTACGGACAGGTACAGTCAGCATCCCAAATTTTTGCCTGTTTGGCTTGGCAGACAGATCACGATATCTCCTCCATACGAACTCCGTTTGCGAAAGTAAATATACCACTAGAATCAAGAAGACGAGACAGACGCAATGGCATTGTTTTCGTCTCATTCCGAGCACTTTGAAAATTGAGCAAAATTTGATCCCCTGATCACACCTCCCCATGGGAAGCTTTTGGACCTCCAAAAGACTATCTCATTCTATGTGAAGATGAGGGTATAGTTCCCTCACCCTTCCAACCTCAATCCACTTGTCCTTGCTTGTATTCGTCCCTTTAAGACCAACTCGTAAATACTCCACATTTCCTCGCTTCGAAGTTCGCATCCTCCTGTCAAGTATGGTGTCTTCCTGCAGTTCTGTTAGATACTCTGGCGAAAAATCATCTATGGAAGGAATATGAACATGCTCTCCTTGATCATCGATCAACGAAGGCTCATACAATTTCAAATTCTCAACATTAACAACTGCATACATCTGCATATATGGAGGCAAATCTAAACGAAAAGCATTGTTACCAATCTTGCCG
>ML779654.1:636273-660048 GCA_009831015.1 Picea engelmannii
AGATGAGGATGATGGAGGAGGAGAGGGTGGTGGAGAAGCACCATTCCCTCCATCTCTGCCTGGAGTCTTGTCACCACCGCCTCCCTTATGCATTGAAGGGTTAGAGCCTTCACCCTACGACATCACGGTTCGTTCCAATATGGCTTTCATCATATCTCTCATCTGCATGAGAGTCTGTCTAAGGTCTTCTTCTTCATCTGGAACACGTTCATGATCTTCTGCATATGCCATGCTTGGTGAATGTCTCTCTACAACTTGCGGTGAATGAAACTGCTTCCTCCTCGTCGGATAAGAACTTGGCTTCACAAATTGACCTTCTCCTCGTGTGAGTTTCAACCTTATGAGCATCAGAAACAAAACTTGCAAACAATCAAGTCTTCAAAACTAGTGCTCTGATACCAACTTGATCTAAAAATGAAGAAGACTTGAAAAACTTGAATAATTATTGCAAGTGAAATGTTATGTGTTTAAAGCAACAGGATCAATTTGCAACACATAATAAAGGATTACTTATGTAAATATACACATAGACAACAGCATAAAACATTGAACATCATACATAAACACAGCAACTTGATAAAGGAGTTCACCCCACTCCGGGCTACATCTCCTGGTCCATCTTCCAATGGATCTTTATTATTAAATTGCTCAAAGTGCTCAAAAACATGCCTTACAATGCTCAAATTGACAAACTGACTGCTCCAATTTCTCCGCAGCGTCCCAAAACCCCTGTCTGGGCTCTTTCGGCACCTGAAACGGTCGAAAAATGAAGAAGATAGCCTTCTTGAAGTCTCCCCCTTCAACTTTGTTGTCTCTGGTTCTACAATTCGCACCCTTGTGCTTCAAACCTAGCACACACGCTCTTTAAAGAGTAAAGAACCCAGTCCCATGCATAACCGCGCACCGGTACAAACCGTAAGATGGTTAGGGCGCCTCCAACCCCTAACCGCCTCGGCACTAGGTCATATGAGCACACGCGACCGTGGGCTTGGTTACAAAGTGGTTATTCCATTTGAAAACTGTGCAAATGGTAGAACTCCCGCGCAAATACATAACCGTGCGCATTACATAACACAATGATATAACCCGTGTAAATATTACATAACACAATGTTTAAACCCTCGCGCGATTTTTAATACAATGGTTATATAACATTGCAATGTATTGCAATGCGCGCGCGCCACAAAATATATATACGGTCATATAACATTTCAACGGAACCATGGGTCGGGGCTTAAGCCCTGGCCCGCCCCCCTTTCCTCTATAACATAACATCAATGTTAAATAAAATCTTGAAGGCATAGTTAACAAGGATCAAAGGCGGGACTGTTGGTTATCGGAGTGTTATGAAAACTTTGGTGCTGGGGAGGTCCGGGGGTCGAACCCCGCGGCCTCCATATCATTTTATATAACCATAAACATATGAACCAAACATATAGTGACACGTGTCATCATAGCATTCGCCGAAAAAGAACCAACCGATATGCACCACGTCATCAAACTGCCACATCATCATGATGGTATGGCCCTCCACGTGGCCGTACGGACTGTACGGACAGGTACAGTCAGCATCCCAATTTTTTGCCTGTTTGGCTTGGTGGACAGATCGCAATATCTCCTCCATACGGACTCCGTTTGTGAAAGTAAATATACCGTCGGAATCAGGAAGACGAGACGGACACAATGGCATTGTTTTCATCTCATTCCGAGCACTTTGAAAATTGAGCAAAATTTGATCCCCTGATCACATATACAGCCGATATACATGTCCCATGACATCTATGCCTATGGCACCGGATGTGTATCATGATAACAAACCACGGCATTTGCGAGACGTCAGAAGAGTCGTACCCATGCTTTAGGTACACTGACAAACTGTCGTTGCATGCCTTCAGGTAGATCCTCCACCTGAACCATAGGAATCCTCTATGTCAAATGAGACAGGTCACCCTACACGTTTTGTAGGACTCTCTCCGCTTCTCCTCCCACTGCCTCATCTCCCCGGTGCCTCCGCCTATGTTGTAGGAATCCCTCTGGCCGTTGCAGACCCACATATGCAATCACACAAGTATCAAGTTAATATTTAAAACACCATCCAAAAATATTTTTGTTCTCTTCAATACAAAAATACAAAAAAATGAAATATATAAAAACTTTTTACCTATGGCATCATAGGTTGCTCCTGGTGGAAGTGGCATATCAGGATCTCCTCTAAAATCGATTCCTGCATAGGGATAGTTGTCCAGAGCTATTATTTGTCTCCACCACCAGAAGAAAAATCATCATTGTAAGGTGTCACCACCCTACCTCCCCCCTGTCGTCTCATGACCTCGATCCATCACGCCATAGCCGGATCACATGGTCCTCTAGGAATGATCTCCACTCTAGGTCCCAGACTTGGGAATCTCTTGAAAAAGAAGTTGCAAAGGAGAGAGGAAAACATGAAGTTTCGCTTCCCCCCCTACTTTCACTCTGTCAACTAAGCGTTCATGTTGGTCAGCAGTGAGGTACACCAATCGTAGACGGTGGGTCTCGCACACTCCAGTGCGTAAAACATAATTAGTCTCGATGATTGATGCAACGAGGTCGATCCTATGATCCTGATAAGCATGAGCATAATAATCTTCAGGTTGAGGTTACCTATAGCCCGGATAGGGATTTGACTTCCCACCATGGGAGTCCCTGCAACACAGTGGGCCTCGATGTATTCTTCGACCTTCATCCCACTCCCTACCCCACGTGACTTGAGTTCCACAACCTCTTCTCAGCGTGAAAGTCCAGTCAAGAAGTAGATGTCCTCTACTTCAATCCTTAATGGTTGTCCATCAAGGATAAATCTCTCACTATCAGGATCCCAATAGCCCACCAGCATTTCCAACAACCTCACTTGGGCCCTCATTCCTTTGAGAGCCAAAAACTTGTATAAACCACATCCTTTTAAAGCCTCTTGAGCCATCGAATCTCGATCTATTGCTGCATCTACCTCCTCATGCTCTCGCTCTCTCCATTCCAACACCATCCTGAAAAAAAACAAATTATTTTTGAGTTAGAAACATCTTTTTTTTTTCATTTGCACACATATACGTGGTTTATTTACAAACAATCGCGGCTAGGGCCCGATATACACCCCCTATAGTTCACACAAGGGCCTATATCTAGTCGTATACGCAACATATTCCTAGAAACCCACATATACCGAAAAGCCCAATTTGCGCCCTTAAAAAATAACAAAATAGAACCTAACTCAAAAATGTAAACCACTGAATTTGAAGAGGATGGGATGAAGAGTTACCTAGTCCATACGGTGTGTGATTTTGTTGCCTATTGCTCCCACGATCGTCATTTGAATTCTGGAGGTGTTGTAGTCTAAATTGCACTATTTGGGTAAAAATGAAAATGATACAATAAATTTTGATTTTATTACTATTTATAATCCATTCTTTACCCACTTGATATAGTTTTATGCTATTGTTTTGTCTAATGGGCTAATTCAAGAATGGTTTTAAGTTGCTTTTTGTAGTTTAGACTCAGTTTTCTTGCGGATTTCAACATCATGCTTGGTCATTCATCTCCTCGGGCAGGTATATTCATAACCTATCATATAAGATAGGTATCTACTCCATCGTGCATTTTTTTGCATTATCCTTCAACTACCACTTTTTACGCCTTAGGTACGAACCCATTTATTGCGACACATAAACCTCCATCTGCTATTAATAGAATCGTTAATAAATGGTAGAGACTTACCAAACATGGGTACCCTAGTTAGAAGCTCCTTGTCATTTGGTTCCCATGCCAAGTTTTTTTCCTTAGGAGTGGAAGTCCATTATAATTCAATACGTGACTTTACAATGAGCCTCATTTCTCATTCATGCACACATGGTCGTATTACCTGCGGACTCCCAATAACAAGTCTTAGTTAAGCTCTTTTCCGACTCGTCTAAAAACTGAAAATATTGTCGAGTGATTTGTCCCTTTCACACTCGTTAAAATTGGATTTGAAAGATCATGAGTCCTAGTTAAGCTCTTTTCCGACTCACTATCAAAAATAGAAAATATTTCCGAGTGAACTTGTCTTTTTCACACTCGTAAATTGGATTTGAAAATATGTCTATTTGGCACAAGTTTACCCCTTTTTCACACCAAGTAGACTAAAAGATATAAAAAAGGACATTTTTTGGCATTAAGTTCTGATTGCATCTCATGCCCTCGCTTGTTGTATTGAGCCTTTAACCGGTTCTCGCTTTGCGTTATAAACCGTTGCCCAAGCAGTTTGCATCCTCAACCAAGCAGAGCCTTGTTTTTATCCTTCACAATTTGACACCCTATACCCTGGAGGGAACATCACCCTGAGTGTCCATCTCCCGCATACATTTCCTTGCATTGAGCATAGGTACGTTCCACTGCTGGAACTAGTTTTTCTTCCTTGGGACACTCGTTCCCTCCTCTGTATCATAGTATTCATTTGTTATGAAAAAACAAAAAAAGATGGGCGAGAAGGGAATACTATATTGTAATTGGCAGCAGTCGTGTCTCCTTTGAACAGAGCACAAAGTTATTGAGCCCTTGTGTCATCATAATTTTGGGTTTATCATGGCCTTAGGAAGTTGATCTCGCTACAGAGTTTTCTCTACTGACTGGTTACTCTTCCAATCCCTATAGAGAACGTTATTGATGCCTCCTGCATCTAATTACCACATCATTGATTCCATGCTACCGAAGTCCACCATATGTCTTATGCTCTTGTTCAAAGGAAGTCTATCAACCTTTGTCGGCCACTCCTCAAAAATCTTGACTTTGCATGTCAGCCATACCCTCAGTTTGTCTCAGAATCACATGATACTTTGGTCTTATCATGCACCCTAGCCCTACTTTCATCATTGGTAGGTCACCTTGAACCCAGCAATCGGAATTTCATCATTGGTTGTTGACTGGGCGGTTTCCCTTGTGTTCGACGGCAAGACATCTATTCACACTTTGGGATTAATGCAGTGTCTTGGATGCCATTAGTCTTATTGGTGGTTTCCTCGCCTTTATCAGTAGTTTTTTATCATTGGATGTTATTCAGAGGGTCCTTTTCATGTACCGCTTTCATTTGGCACACACAAAAGACACATAGGGTCGTTGGTTCATGAACATTTTCTTCGTCCGATCTCCACCAAATCATGAAGATCCTACTTTGTTCCTCATGCTGACTGATGAGAGATGCCTCAATGCTCTCCTTTCAGTGGGTCTCTTTCCATCCACTTCAGCTCATTTATTCTGGATATGGGACCTATAGTTTTATGAGTACCTTGAGGCTTGTAGTCATTAGTGGCAGGGTCTCTCGCCATTAACAGATGGGAATACATGAATGTCTTCTGATCAATGGATCTCTCAAGTGTTCGACACCAACTCCTTTATTCACATTTGTAGAGATGTACTCAGTGCCTTGATACCTACTTTCATTATCAGTAGGTTGTCTCACGTTTGTTAATGGTATATTTCAATGACCGGTAATCAAACGATGTCTCATCGTGTCTGGCCTCAACTCATTTATTCACATGATTTAGACTTGCACCATTGGCGGATAGTGTAGAAGACTTGAAGACATCACTATGTGGTCGCAGTTTTCCTGAGTTGTTGCTTCCATTTCATTGGACCAGTACCTATTTGACTTCAGTGATCATGGGATATCAGATTGTACTCCATGGCATACAGATATCTTCAGATTGATTTTTGAGACTGGTTTCACTGGGCCTTGTTCGTGACTATGACAGCTTTTGGCATATAACCGCATTTCTATTTGCCTATTCATGGCCATGAACACTTGTTTGGTATATTTTCCACATGGATCTGCATTGTATTCTTGGCAACCATGCATGCAAAGTCAGTACATAATGTAATGAGTAATTGAGTTCATCCAGCTGGTTCTCTACCACTCCACTTCTGGGTTATCCATAATGTATTTCAGCCATCACAGATACTCCTCTAATCTCACACATTAGGGGGCATTTGTTATAGCAAGATTTGCCTCACCATTGTTATCTTTCATGGAGGGCCTTTTTCCATTTCCCTATGCAGACTTATCATCCCTTTTTGATGAATCCAGAGCTAAAACATACATTTTTCCACATATATGCTCCCTATCAGTTATACAAGATGCATATACGCTTGTTGCTCCACTGCAGCTCATGTATATCGTGATTTGTGCTAGAAAATACAAAATGAGATCAAGTTTCCATGTCACAACAGGAGATCTCTAATCCTTGGCCTTCCATATACTGGAAACATTCTGACTCATCCCTTCAGTTGCATTTTGAAGGCTATAAGAGCACAATTTTGAGTTATGGAAAAGAGGAGAAAGCATTCAACTTTGAGAGAAAAGTTACTCTGGAGAAATTACTTCATATTGAGTCTGCATCCCTTTATCCCTCAAATCTGAACATAGTTTTCAAACCCAAAGCTCTTTCCCTATTACTGAGAGGATCTCATTGCCTCTTTTCTATGAGCTTGCCTTTGGTGGAGGATTGAAGTGATGGACACCCAGTTGGAAGGAACTTGGTTTCTTGGTTTTGAACAGTGCCAACACAGAAGTCTGTAATGTTGACACTTCTCCTGATCAATTATTAATATAAATACTCATTTCTCGTCCTATTGGTATCTCGCAAATATATAATTATTATCCATGGGCGTGTTTGCAATGTCTATTAATGGATTATGCTATCTGATGTGATAACTCATTTTATATCATCACTGTATACTTTCTTTGCTTGTTTGTTGAGAACTTCTTACAGGTATAAAGCTTTGGGTCAAAGTGCTCAACAATGGAACATCATCAAACGTTGGATCGAGGTAGGCCTCTTTCTTGTATTGCACATTAGTCTATATAGCATATTTTGGAATTGAGTTGATTCATGTAGTCACATCTGTCTGTTGTGGTTTACCCTTGGCCATAGAGAGTTTTTCCCTTGTAACATGGCAGAACCCCAGAACGAGTCAGACACTGTATTACTACAAATGAAAGAAACCCTGAATGACCACAGACATATCAACTTATTAGAGATATTCAAAGAAAAAGAGTGCATAGAAACAAGAATAGTAGACTTCGACATAGACTGTGTTATGGATGAGGAAACACAGGTGAATATCATGACAGAAAGAACCTGGAAAATTTGGGAAATCCTATTATGATTCCTTCATTGGGAGGAATAGGATTATTTAGAGGAAAGTTGATAACCCTATGTGGAAGACTTACCCATACATCTATGATTGCTCATGGAACTTCAACAGAGGAAGAATTTGAGGTTGTTAAACTTCTTGAGAATAGCGCCCCATTTTCTATGTTACTAGGAAAAACCTGGATTGAGAAAGATCAGACCCGAAGAAAAGAAGAGGAAGCTCTAGAATAGAAAAAGAAAAACCTAAGAGACTTCATGGCTAAGAGAATAGCACACTTACTGAAAGAACAAAAAACCAGTTGAAGCTACAGAGGACCATAAATCTGGATGTTGAAGTTGAAAGAACACAAGAAGACTTGAAACACATGTTTGTACAAGAGAGTAGACAACCTACCCTAGACAGAGAAGAAGTATTTCCCTTGAACCTTACGAAAGACCACCAATATCACGAAGTTACTATGCCAAGAGGAGATAAGAATCAGAATGGAAAGAGGAATACCAAGACGCAGATCACAGGGAAGAAGGCTAGAAAGCTCAGCAAGAAGAAAGAAAAGTTAGAGAAGTTAGAGGAAGTTCCAGAGAAGAATTCACAGAAGGAAGGTCTCCAGAATTCAAACTTCGCCAGAATATCAAAGAAACGCGGATTGGCACTTTGCCATGGCGGAGCAATATAACTGTTAGAGGCATTATGACCGTTAGATTGTCATTCCCAGACTGTTAAAACAACAGTTATGATCAGAAATCTCACCATCGAACCATTGGGACTGTGTCGTAACAGACAGAACTGCATTGATGAAGGCTTCTTGTCCGTTGGATGGATCCATTACATCATTGTCTACTTATTCCATCGACTGTTTCACTGAGAACACTTTCATGAATTGTATCCAAGAGAAATCATTATTGTCGCATTGTGTTTACTTAGACTTCACCACCTGTTCCATTGCATTGAGCGTTTGTTAATCAACCTGAGCATGTTGGAAGAACTCGGCATCGTAGAAAAGTCTATCGATGAAGTTCTAATCGAAATTATGGCTAAGAAGGTGATGTCCATCAGAATTCAAGCTTCATCGATGAGAGGACTGCAAGCCTCCTCGTCGACTACTCGTGGATCCAGACCATCCCGAGCTGTGACCGAGAAAAGAATCAACCATCAAGATGACTTGGCAAATGCGAAGTTAATCCCATCCATCCTTCCCAACTACATCCCACCTCTAGCCAGCGGTGGTGAATCGTGACAGTGTCCCCAGGGACTTCGACTACACCCTGATTATTGCATACCTCTCGAAGGGGATACACATAGGCAAGCCTCAACAGGATAATATTATGATGTTGAAGATCAGTGACTTCAACTTGGGAGACTGCAAGAACTTTAGCATTCTCGCACCTCACATGTATTTGACTAGAACAAAGGGGAAGAAGTTGAGGATAATCCCCCAACCATGGACTATGGACCTCGTGTAGTCCACCATCCTGAACGTAATGAAGATACCCCATTTTGGAAGCAACAGGAGTTTAATGTGTGCATTAAGATCCTATTGTCGAGCTTCCATGGTGGTTATTTGTGGCTAGACAAACACATCATCGTCGATCTGGCATTGATCCATTGGATCAGCAGATTGAGCATGCAGGGACTAGACCCGCAAGACTTTTACCTAGGAAAGGTTGTAGACCGTGCCCTAGTGCATAAGATTAAAGATACCTATGTCAATGTGGAGAAGGGGAAGTGAGGCTACAAGGTAGCCTCCATCCATAATGGCGCAGTGCACCTCACTTGCCAGTTGATTGGTGGTAAGCTAGTAAGAAATAATAGACCCACACAGGTCACGGGGTTTGTTGTTGACCTCACAGGAAAATGCATGGAGGGGATACAAATGAACTGGGCAAGCTACTTAGTGAACCAGTTAGAACAATATTGCCACAAAGATCAGGATCAAGGCTATGAGTTCCACTTTAGTTGGTTGTTGATCCTCATCGCATTCATAGCTTGGGAGATGTCGGAAGGTGATACCTTCCCTGAAATAGAGCCATCTGAACCCTTAGCCACAAAGTTCACCACGCTCTTCTATTTGAGCGATATGGGAAAACAATGGCAGTCAAACGCAGTGTTCAACACCTACTACTTGCAGTTAAAGAGGGATATTGAGGATTTCCCTCATATGACACCGAACACCCTGCACAGGTTCAGTCCATTTGGGAAGTTCCACGCAGACAAACATTTTATCTATATCACTATGTGTGGAGACAAACAGAAAGAAGTACTACAAAGTTACTAAAAACTCACAGAGGAGGACCTAGAAGAAATAACTAAGGATTGGCCTGCAAAGCTCCTTATCCTGGTTGACCCCACGGAATTTTCCAACCCCGAACTAATTGGAATCCTGATAGTCACTTGCGAATAGTACAATACACCTGGAACTAGCATAAGGAAGAAGACAGAAGAGGTACAGAAGTTGAACAGCGCATCAGAAGAGACTGCTTCATAATCACCTAGAGGAGGAGGTGATGACGAAGTAGACAAAGAAGAGAACAATGGAGAAGAATACAAGCAAAAGCAAGGCGAAGTAACACTGCCACAGAATCCCCTTGATGATGCAGAGCCTTCTAACAAAAGAAAGGTTTCTCCCACGAAAACCACATCATGGAAGAAGTCAAAAGCTAGTAAGACCAAGTTGCAGACTGTGCTCACACTCGATGACTTCGACCTCATCATCATAGTTGTATCAAACACCTTGGAAGATATTTTGCAGATAAATGAAGCCAAGCAAGAGACCATGTACAAAAGGCTTGAAGCAGAGATGAGAGGGGTATGGCAAGCCCTTCACTGCAGCCACGTAGTGTCCACTGCGCCCCCACCATCAGAAAAACCAGATTTGGGAGATGATCCTACCCAACTCCGCAAAATAGTTGATGTAATTGAAGCTCACCTTCATCGTGCACAGGAAGAAAAAGAACATACCACAATGGCCCTTAAACAATCACAAGAGGAAGTGATAGAGAAACATCGAGTTGCGCAACACGAAGAGGATGACCTACAAACAAATTTCGAAGAGGACAGAGAACATATCCAGCAAGAGAAGGAACAGATGCTCGCAGAGCATGTTGGAGTAAAAGAAGCAATCAGCAGAGCAGTTCTCTCTGTGGTGGGCTTAGAGAAAAAGGATGAAGACCCAGTGGAGCACCAAGTAGCAAACCTTGCTGAAGCAATCCAACAGCTTCAACAGAGAATAGTAGATCTAGAGATACAAACAGTACCAAGTACTCTATAGGATGTGTGAGACCAAAGAGAAGCCATTGCCCGGAGCGCAGTTGAGAAGATCATAGCATTATCTTTGGAATGTAAATAGCTTAGCAGTAGAAGTGTGCAGACTTATGAGCGACTTATTGAGGACCCTGAACTGAAGACATTGGAGTCACAACTCTAGGAGGCAAAGCAGCAAGCAACGACAATATAGGCGACATTGAAACTCCTGTCAGTAGTTGAAAGGATGAAAAGGTCCCAGGAACAGTGCACTACTCAGCAGCAAGTCCATACCATACAAAGCAAAGTCATGGAAGTGACTGAGAGGCTCCAACCAATCCAGGATGAAGCTTGCTGACTGTTTGAGGAAATTAAAGGCCGAGGAGCAAAGCTGGAACAAGTAGTCATTGTAGTCAAACAACGCTTGGAAGAACCTATGAACGAGGTGGTTATTCAGGAATTCACCGAGCAGGAGGCCCTAGTGAAGAAGGAGGTCGAACCAGCTCGAGCCAAGCTCGAGGATTTTGAGGTGGAGCTACCCAGATCAGAGTGACTTGGGATGAGTCACAGGTGAGTGTTGGGGGCCTGTTGTCCCTTGACCAAATTTTGAATATCCTTGGTCACTTTTGACCCCTTTTTTTCGATAGGTTGTCGAAGGTGGAGCACAAGTCAAAGCGGAGATCGCGGGATCTCAACCCCTTTTTAGGGATTTTTAGGTTTTGGCCTTATGTAATGGGTATGGGGATGTCGACTCATGGGCTTACCCATGTCTAGGCCCTTTTGTAATGTATAAATAGATGTTTAGGCAATGTAAGAAGAGAGAATGTGTGTATATGTGTGATGTTGTGCTAAGTGCAAGTGATAGTTATAAATGCTTTATGCATGTTGTGTTGGACACTGGAAGAGATAAGTGCAAGTGGATGTAAGAAGCCTGTGTATATTGTAAGAGGGATTTGTGTTGTAACCTAGCTCGAGGAAGGAGGATCTGGCGGAGTGCACGTAGATCTCTTGTCCTACGCGGAGTATGATCATGTGGCTCTGTGCATGTAGATGATTAACAGAAGGAAATAAAGAGAAGAAGAGTTGGTGGACGTAGCCCCAGGCTGGCAGTGAACCACGTATATCCAGTGTTATTTTTTCTTTGTGCATTATGGTTGTTTTATTGCTCATATGATTTATGCTTAGTACAGTAATGTATGCTTAGATATATCTGATACGATAGCTTAGTGCTTGGTGATGTGAATGAGTACCAGATCTAGTATGTTTTGATGTGCTTAGTTCTTGAATGTGTTGGATCTTGTTGAATACTATGTTGCTCTATAATTAAGGTTTATCTGCGCTATAAACAAAGGCTAGATACTAAGAAATGATAACTATTAAATTCTCTGTTAAGGTATTGTAATCACAGATCTGTGTCCCAGCTAAGTTGCAGACATCTGAGTCCTGCAACCACCCCTGCCTCTACCTCGGGTGAGACTTCATCTGCTTCGCAGGTGTTGCCGAAAAGGGCCAGTAGTTAGGGTTTTGTTGGTGTGTTGTTGAAGCATTGAACCATGGGTTTTCCCCTGTGCCAACACATGTTGTCATCGGGATAAAGGGACATGCAGCACTATGGTGGGATGAACTGCAGGATGATAGGAGGATCAAAGACAAGCAGAAGATAAAAAAAATTGGGATAGAATGGTATCCAAGCTTAAGGCTAAATTCATACCCAAGAATTATCAGGTGAATCTGTTCAGGAATTTACAGAACCTGAGATAGAAGGGCGTGACAGTGAAAGAGTACATAGTGGAGTTCGACAATCTGAACATCAAGACTGGACAGACATAGAGAGATGAAGAGAAAGTTTCCATGTACATAAATGGCCTGAGATATGAGATCCAGGATGAAATCAACATGATGTCGGTGAGGATAGTGGAGGATGCTTATCAGATTGCACTGAAGGTAGAGGATAAGTTGGCCAAAAAATAGAGTCGGAGAAGCAGAGGTAGAAGTCAAAAAAAAGGTAAGGGAGTTGCCCACGACAAGGCACATAAAAACAAGAATGAGAATGAGAAACCACATAGTCACTTACAAAGAGAAGGAAGTTCCCAAGGAAGACAAAGTGGTAGAAGAAATTATTTCAGAGGAAGAGGAAGAAGTAGAGGAGGAGTGGTAAGGTGGTATGCCTGTGGAAAGATAAGACATGTGTCTTGGGAATGTCCTGAGAGAAATAAAGAAGGAGGAGGTGAAGCTCATATTTCATAAGCACAGAAAAGGAATGTTGAAGCAGAAGGTGCAGAGGATGGAAAATCTGTGATGTTGAGAAAGGTTCTCTTAAAACCAGAGCTAGAGATTGAAAAGCCAGTGCAGAGAAACAGTTTGTTCAAAACAACTTGCAAGACTAAAGACAGATTATGCAAGGTGATAATTGATAGTGGGAGCACTGAAAACCTATTATCCATAGATATAGTGGAGAAATTGGAATTGAAGACAACTCCACACCCAAATCCATATAAGGTCTCATGGTTGCAAAAAGGACACCAGGTAATGGTAGCTAAGCAGTGCCTTGTTGAATTTAAAATAGGTGGATACAGAGATGAGATTCTATGTGATGTAATTCCCATGGATGTATGTCATGTTTCTTTTAGAAGACCATGGCATTTTGACAGGAGTGTCATTCATGATGGGAGAAGGAATACTTACACTTTGGAAAAGAATGGTAGGATGCACATGTTGTTGCCAATAGAAGAGAAGAAAGTAAAGGGAGAAGCCAGAACAAGCATACTTCTCATGAGTGGGAAGGAAATCTTGAGTGAAGTCAAGAAGGAAAAGGAGATGTAGTTTGTTGTGGTAAGGAAACCCAGAGTTGTCCTTACAAGTACTTCTATGGATGATTTGCTTGAAGAAGTTTAGGATCCATTGGAGAATTTTGTTGACATAGTAGTGGATGAGTTGCCTAACTCATTTCCACCCATCGGAAGTATCAGCCATCATATTGATTTGATACTAGGAGTAAGTTTTCCAAACAAAGAAGCATACAGATTGACACCTCAAGAGAATGAGAAGGTAAAGAAACAAGTTTAGGATTTGTTAGAAACGGGTTTGGTCAGAGAAAGCTTGAGCCCATGTGCAGTACCAACTGTGTTGAGCCCAAAGAAGGATGGATGATGGAGGATGTGTACAAACTCCATAGCCATAAACAAGATCACCATCAGGTATAGATTTCCTTTACCTAGAATGGATGACTTAATTGTTTGCTTAAGTGGAGTAAATTTTTTTTCAAAGATAGATTTGAAAAGTGGATATCACTAGATAAGGATGAGATAAAGTGATGAATGGAAAACAACCTTTAATACAAATGAAGGGTTGTATGAGTGGCTTGTTATGTTGTTTGGCTTAACAAATTCCCCAAGTACTTTTATGAGACTAATGAATGAAGTATTGAAATATTTCATTGGTAAGTTTGTGATCGTATATCTGGATGATATACTTATATTTAGTGAGACTAAAGAGGAGCATATGAGACATATGACATTAGTGATGAGGATACTATAGCAAGAGAAGTTGTTGATTAATATGAAGAAGTCCTCTTTCATGAAAACATAACTCATATATTTGGGTTTTGTGATCTCTTGAAATTAATTGAAGATGGATCTAGAGAAGGTGAAAGCAATCAAAGAATGGCCATCACCAAGGAGTATATTTGAGGTGAGAAACTTCCATGGATTAGCGAGTTTCTATAGGAAGTTCATTATAAATTTCAGTGGAATTTGTGCATAAATGATGGACACGGTGAAGATAAGACACAAGTATTTCAAATGGATAGAAGAGGTCAAGAGGAGATTCAATATATTGAAGGAGAAGATAACAGAACGACCAATTATGATCTTACCAAATTTTGAGAAGACATTACAAGTGAGATGTGATGCAAGTGGAGTTGCAATTGGAGTAGTCTCGAGCCAAGATAATAGGCCTATTGCATATTTCAGTGAGAAGATGAATGAGACTAGGAGGAAGTACTCCACATATGATATATCATTTTATGCCATAATTCAAGCTTTGAAGAAGTGGAGGCACTATCTTCTTCCAAAGGAATTTGTCTTGTATAGAGATAATCAAGCTTTACAATTCATAACCAGGCAGGAGAAGTTAAACCAAAGACATGCTAAGTGGATAGAATTTATGCAAAATTTCACTTTTGTCATTAAACATATTTCTGGTAATGCTAACAAAGTTGTTGATGCATTGAGTAGGAGATGTCTGATTCTGAAGGAATTTTAGGTCAAGACATTAGGGTTTGAACACCTTAAGAATATGTATTATGATGATTCAGATTTTAAAGAAGCATATGAAGCACGTACAAATCATGTGCTCAGGGACAGAAGCTAGTGGACAGATTACATGATTCAAGATGGATTGATGTTTAAAGGTTGCCAATTGTGCATACCGAGGTGCTTGATCAGAGAAAATATGTTGAAGGAAAAACACAGTGGAGGTCTAGCATGACATTTTGGCCATGACAAGACATTTGCACAGTTGAATGGTTCATACTATTGTGTAGTTATGAGAGCAGAGGTGAAGAATTTTGTGAAAAAAATTAATATTTTCCAGTATGCAAAAGGAAAGAAACGGAACACTAGATTGTATTAGCCATTTCCTATTCCAGATAGGCCTTGGGATGCAATAAGCATGGATTTTGTGTTGGGATTGCCAAGAAACCAGAGGGGAAGTGACTCCATATTTGTTGTGGTTGATAGATTTTCGAAGATGGCACACTTTATCCCATGCCAGAAGACTAGTGATGCAACACATGTTGCAAATTTGTTTTTCAAGGAAGTTGTGAGGCTTCATGGATTTCCCAAGAGTATTGTCTCAGACAGAGGCACTAAATTTGTAGGTCAGTTTTGGAGAACATTATGGAAGAAGATGGGGACAGAACTGTATTTTAGTTCAGCATACCACCCTCAGACGGATGGATAGACTGAGGTGGTAAATAGGAGTTTAGGAGATTTGTTGAGGAGTTTGGTCACTGGACATCATAGCCAGTGGGACCAAATTCTGCCACAAGCAGAGTTTTCATATAATGACTCAAAAAATAGAAGTACAGAAAAAATCCCATTTTAGATAGTGTATGGAATGAAGCCAAGAGGAGTATCAGATTTTAGAGATCTGGAGAAAAGTGAATTCAGAAGTGTTGGAGCAGAAGAATTCACTGCAGAAATGTAGAAGCTTCATAATCAGATCAAGGAACAGTTGCATAACAACAATGCAGAGTATAAATGCAGAGTTGATCAGCACAAAAGGGAACTACAATTTGAAGTGGGGGATCAATTTTTAGCACAGTTGAGGAAGGAAAGGTTCCCAAGAGGAACATATAACAAGATGAAGTTGAAGAATATTGGACCATGCAAGATCATAAGAAAGTTTGGTACCAATGCCTATGAGTTAGAGCTACCAGAGGAAGTGGGAATATCACCCATATTTAACATTTCAGACCTGTATCCTTACAGGGAATATGACAGAGAAAGATCAAAAGATCAAGAGAATATTCAGTGGGAGAAGTAGATGCTTGTAGCAGAAAAGCCATAGATGGAGAAGATCGTTGATCAAAGGATTTGCAAGAAGACCGGGAGGAAGACCTATTTTGAATATTTGGTCAAATGGAAGCGACACCCGATATAATATGTCAGTTGGGTAAATGAAGTTGATATCCAGAAGCATGGAAGGTCATTGCAGGAGCTCATGGATAGGAGTCAATAAATTTTCTGCCCAGAGGAGTATGATGAAGGAGCATCATTAGCAAAGCCACATGGGATAACATCACAGCACCTAGCGCGCCTTTTGAGTAAAATTTTAAATTTTGAAAGATGACGTATCTCAAAGAAATTCTGAATAAATGACGAATCAGAGAAGTTTTAATGATGGGGGGTTGAACGATCACATCAGGCCAGAAGAGATTAGATCGTCCTTAAGTTATTTGATTTTGGCATGGATCTGAAGATCCACCTTAAATTGTCTATCACAGACATTTATTGTAATAGGACTAAGTAGTTGTAAGATTTTATTTCGATCAGATAGGTAGTTGGAGGGAACCATAGAGGACCTCTTGTATAAGTAGGTGCATAGTATGCATGAATAAGGTTGTTGCAGATTAGTAGGAGATAGTTGTTACTGAATGTAAGTTTGTTTGTATCAGAGTTGTAGCCATTTACATCTGAATGAATATAATAGAGGGATATTGACCCAACGTATGATGTTGCTACTGTTTACAATTTCCTTGTTATTTCTATTTTCATGAATGAATGAGTTATGTTATTGAGTATATGAAACTGTGAAGTATTTGAATAAGCTTCAATTGTTTTCTCTTTGTTGTGTTCATGCAAGGTGTGCATACAGTCCACAAGGAATTCATTGACAGAGTCTATTTCAACTCAGAAGCTCAGAAGAGATAATGTGAAACTTTCATTTGAAAGGAGTGCAAAGGGACTGCTACAAGGTGTGCACAATCGCCCGCAAGAAGCTAAGTCTTACATAAGGATCTATTGTAAGGAGTGCATAGATTCAAAGTTTGACTAAGTGTCGAAGTATCCCTATGAGGAGTCAAAGGTTCCAACAAACAAATCTCAAGAGAGATAGCGAGAAGAAATCTTCAAAGGGAGTGAAGCTCTGAAGATTCACCAAATTATCGGTCAAGATCCGTCCAGGAGGAAGTAGAATCGTTCTAGACCATTGGATCTGGGTAAAGTGCATGAGCTTTAAGTCTCATTGTGCACACAAGAGTGAGGAATTCATCAAATTCCTGAATAGGTTAGGGACCGTCCATCATCCATAGGGACAGGTGGCATAAGATCTAACACTCCGGAGCGGAAGCACTTCGGAAGTTTTGTAAACAAGGAGAGAGTGAAATCACCGAAGAGCCGAAGGCCAAAATAGATCATGGTTGTTGGTCGCTTGGAGGTACATATGAAAATATCTAAGACTTCGAGGAAAGTCACTTTGGAAGATTTTAGTTATGGAGTGTGACAAACTCCTGAAGTCTCGAAGGTCGAAGTAGATCGCAACCGTCCATTGCGAAGAACACGTGGTGAGAGATCAGGAAGTTCAGAGGCCTAACACTCCGAAAGGAAGTCGACGGGAGGGGAGAAGATCTAGACTGTCAAATCCAGAATGACATGTAGCAGAAATTCATCGTCTTCGGGTGAACACACTCTGGGAGAAGATGAGTGTGCAGGAGTTGAAACTCCTAAAGCCCAAAGAGTCAAAGTGGCTTCTGGTCGTTGATCTGTGGGAGGCACGTGTCAATGGATCATGAACTCCAAGTGAAAGCACTCAAGGAGGAAGTGATCATGGAGAAGTTGAGACTCCCGAAGGTTGAAGTCTCGAAGTGGACTAGAGTCGTTGATTTGGGTGGACGCGTGGCACCTAATCTAGAACTTTAGGTATGGAATACTCCAGGAGAAAGCGGAGGTTGGAACATCCTAAACTTCCAAAGTGCAGAGACATGAAGTAGATCCCGAGGTCACATTCAAATAGGGTCTAGCGGAAGGAGCTAGCGCCCATTGGTGTTAAGATTTGGAAAAAGTGCTAAGAAAGCAGGGCCCGCAGGTACCCATTTATCTGTGAATGGAGATCGACTGTGGGGAATCATTGCAGAGCGTGGAGGTGAAATTAGCATGAGTGCTAGTTCATGGCCCATAATTCACCAACGTCATTTATCTCGTCGGGTCGGGGGATCAACGACCATGATTAGATCGAGTTGGGTGAGTACTTTTCCGATTGCATACATTGAGCCCTTCGATAAAGAGTGAGCACGTTGGCGCCCCGCAACCACTTTGAACTATTGATCGATGAACCAATCGATAATGAATAGATCATGACCGTGAAAATGAAAGGGACGACGAAAGATGATCAAACCGGAGCAAGGTGGGTACCATATGACCTACGCCTTGGGTGATAACAGGGCATGTGTTTGATTTAGTTTGAGAGCAACAAGGTCTCGAGTAGCTAATCTAGCTCGAGGATATTAAGATCCTTGACCGATAGGTCACGCAGCCCCGAGGGAGAGTAGGGGGGTTTGCACCAATATGAAAACTCTCTTGATTACCTTATCCCTTGTCAAGGTAAAGGGGACTCTTGTGGCTAATAAAATTTGGTGAAATTGGGAGGCCAAAAATGAAAAATTGGTCTAGAAAAGTGTTTCTATAAGGGTAGGACTTTCTTTCGATGACCATTGTCTATGGTGGTCACCAATAGTGTTACAGGATGAAAACCTTTGGATGAGAATGCCTAATTCTTAGGAAGAGATTGTTCAAAAAATGCATCCATTTCAGTGGATATTTCTATGATAATCAATGTAGAGATTAAAAGACTAGGGACACTTTAAAAATGGAATTCAAACTTTAAAAATGAAAAGGTTTTTGAAGGCTTGATTGTTTGCAAGTGTTTTGTTTTCTGATGTTTACAAGGTGTAAGCTCACAAGAGGAGAAGGGAAACTTATAGAGCCAATTTCTCAACTTTCAAGAAGAAGAATCATTCAATCATCTCAAGCTTCAAGGAGGTATTCACCAAGTATGGCTCATGAGAAGAGTCATGAAATCCCTACTTCAGAAGAGGAAACTTTTAGAAAATCCTTTTATGATATGACAGAAATGGTGAAAGTTTTATTTGAAGAAAGGAATGAAATGTTGCAAGGAGAAAGGTCAAATCCTCCAAGAGGTGATGAAGGTAATGGTGATAAAAATCCTAAATAGAATGGAGGGAATGGTGACACTCCACCTCCTTCACCTCCATCTTCCACTTCTACCATTTCACAACCACCTCCAAATTCTCCAAAAGAACATGGTAAAATTATTCCACAAACTCCTTTGCTTAAGCTTGATATTAATTTTGAATTTCCTATGTACAATGGAGAGGTAAATGCTGAGAAATTGGATAATTGGATTTTTCAGATTGAAGTGTATTGTAGGATACAAAGAATCCAGGATGATGAAACTAATATTCAGCTTGCTTCTCTTAGATTGGAAAGTGCAACACTCATTTGGTGGGAAGCCAAAACTCAAGAGGACATGAAGAAGCATGGTAAATTTTTATCCTCTTGGAATGATTTTATTGTTGCAATTAAAAGGCAAATTTATCCATTAGCATACATGCATAAAGATTTTATGGATTGGAAAAACTTTAGGCAAGCTAAAGGGAAAAGTGTGCAAAGATACACTCAAGAATTTAGGAGAAGAGCTTTGATTTTGGATATAGATTTATCTTCTCAAGAAACTTTATTCAAATACATTAGAGGATTGCATAGATACTTGAGACACACAATTATTATGTGTAACCCTACAAAAATAGATGAAGTTTGTGTACAGGAAACTCATTTAGAAGCAATGGGGAAGAATACTCCTTAAGAGGGCAGCAAGAAGCAATTTATAATGGAGAAAAAGGAAAGAGGAAATTCAAAGGAAATGGAAAGAAGATTGCTTCAGTCAAGAAAGAGGGAGAAAAAATCTCACGTAAACATTGTTCAAAAGATGTCCATGATGAAGACCATTGTTGGAAATTTCATCCTGAAATGAGACCCAAAAAGTTTAACAACAAAATGAAACCAAAGACTGTTGCAACTAAACAACATGATTTAGGATCTGATTCGGGAGATGAAACAAAAATCACAGCCATGGGTTTTAAAGGTAAGGAATCTATTGCCAGTACTAGTTCTTCAAGTAGTAGCCTCAATGAAACTTAACATGAAAAAGAAAGAATAGAGCTTTTCCACATAAGGGTTATTTCAAAGCATACCAATATAGATACTCTATTTTATACTGGATCTCAAGCAAACCTCATTTCTAAAGACATTGTCAAGAAATTGCATTTGGAAACAACTCCTCATCCTAAACCATATCCTCTAGGTTGGATATGTGGCAATGCCAAATTGCATGTGACAAAAAGATGTAAACTTAGATTTTTCATCACTGCAAACTTTATAGATGAGGTAGAGCTTGATGTTATTCCATTGGATATTTGTGGTATTGTGTTGGGAAGCCCATATTTATATGATAGGAGAGCCATATTTCATCGTCGTGAGAACACATATCATTTGTTTAAAAATTGAGTTGAGTACATTGTTCAAGCACATACAAAGAAGTTGAATTTGTCACTTGTAAATGTTGGACAAATGAAGAGATTAGTCAATGCTAGCAATAATTTTGTACTCTTGATGATCAAACCCAAAGACAATGTTGAAAAAGAAGCTTTCCAAGGATGTGATGCAAAGTTAAAATCTTATTTATATGAGGTTGTTAACCAATATTATGAGATGTTTTAGGAGCCAAAATGATTGCCCCCTAAAAGAGGTATCCAACATGAGATCCAATTTCAGCAAGATTGTCCTCTTCCAAATATTAGCATGTACAAGATGTCAGTAATGGAGAATGTTGAAATAAAAAAACAAATCCAAGAATTTCTTGACAAAGGGGTTATCATGCCAAGAACATCGCCATGCAGGTCACCAATTGTTTTAGTACCAAAAAGATGGTACATGGTGCATGTGTGTAGATTGTAGATCCTTGAACAAGATTACAATAAAGAATCATTACCCTCTTCCTAGAATTGATGATTTGCTTGATCAATTGAAATATGATAAGTATTTTACTAAGTTGGACTTGAGAAGTAGATATCATCAGATTAGGATTGTTGAAGGAGACACATGGAAGACAACTTTCAAAACAAAGAAAGGTTTGTTTGAATGGATGGTTATGCCATTTGGGCTTTGTAATGCTCCTGCAACATTCATGAGAGTTATGAATGACATTTTAAGGCCTTTTCTTGATGATTGTGTAATTGTCTACTTGGATGACATATTAATATTTAGAAAATCTCATGAAGAACATGTTAGGCATGTGAAGCAAGTTTTAGATGTCTTGAAGAAAGATTTTTCTTTTTTAAAGATGTCTAAATGTAAGTTTGGAAATACCTCACTTGTTTACTTGGGACATATTGTTGGAGGAGGAGAATTGAAAATAGATCCTTCCAAGATCAAAGTCATTTTTTATCAGCCCAAGCCCAACAATGTAACAGAGGTCAGAAGCTTTTGGGGAGAAGCCCAATGTTGGAGAAAGTTTATTGCTAAATTTTCTTCAATTGCAGCTCCATTACATGTAGTGACAAGCATTAAGCAGGTTTTCCAATGGGGAGGCAAGCAACAAAAATATTTTGATGCATTGAAGGAGAAAATCAGTTCAGCTCCAGTTCTTGCACTTCCTTATTTAAGACAACCATTTGAGATACAAATAGATGCAAGTAACTATGCCATGGGAGAAGTCTTGTTGCAACATGGTAAGCCCATTTGTTTTCATTCTAAAACTTTTAATGGTGATGTGATTAATTATCCTACATATGACAAGGAGTTGTATGCATTGGTGAAAAGTGTGAAAAAATGGAAACACTATTTGTTGGGAAAAGAAACTATTATTCACATAGATCATCAACCATTGACATACTTACAATCATAAAAAAATCTACAACAAGCAAGGCACTTCATATGGATGGGTTTCCTACAACAATTCCACTTGGTTATCGGGTATAAGAAAGGCATTTATAACAAAGTTATTGATATGCTTTCTAGGCCTATTGTTAGTGCTTCAGTTATTCTTAAGCATAATTCTATCATGCATGAGAACTATGTTGAACAATATCCTTTAGATGTTGATTTTAAAGAGGTTTATGAAACTTTGTGTCATTCTAACCAAGTTGAGGAATTGGATTACCATGTGCATGATAAAATTTTGTATCATCTTGGCAAGCTATGTATTCCATAGGCTGAAAGAGTCAACATCATAAAGGAAGAACATTCTTCTCTTATTGTTGTCCACTTTGGTGTAGGAAAGATGGTGGCTAATTTGCAAAGGTATTGTTATTGGCCTAAAATGAATGAAAGTGTTTCATGATATGTAAGAGGATGTTCTTTATGTGCTACAAGTAAGCCTAGCAACATAAAGTTAGGATTGTATACTCCACTTCTGGTTCCTTCTCGTCCTTGGGAAAACATTTATGTGGACTTTGTAGGAGGATTACCTATGTCAAAAAAGAATCATGATTATCTTTATGTTGTGGTTGATCGTTTCAGCAAAATGTCACTACTACATATTGAAATATTTGCAATGAAAGTACTCTTTCATCGCAACATGTAAGAGAAAAAGTTCAAGTTTTCTAAATCCACCCTGTATTCATCGTTATCTCGACGCATGTAATTTGACTAAATTAATGTGGTCAATGTTCGTCGCATGAGCAACGCACCTATTTTGTTAAAATTAATATGGTCAACGTTCGTCGCAAGAGCGATGACTGACCTAACGTTAAAATTGACCATTAAAAATGACAAATAAATAGGTAAAAAAAAGAAATATTTTTAGGTCACGGTCATCGCAATTGCGACAATCGTGACCTAAAATTGGACTATAAATATTTGACGATTTAAAGATCTTGTGACAGTCTTGCTATAACAACGACGATTCTTAAAGGGTATTTTGTGCGGAAGAATGTCGCAGAATGTTGTTAGAGGTGGGGAAAAAAGTAAAGAGGGTGAAAAGGGTGATGGTAGATGTTATTTCCCTTGTAAAAAAAGTTGTCTCAGATGTCCCGTAAGAATTTTATTAGCAACAGCTACAAAACATTGTAGAAAATATGGGCACATTGATGGTGGATTGAATGAATATCGTCCCATGGTAATTAGCTATATATTCATTATCTTTTTTTATTTTGTCAATTTTATATAAAATTATATATATATGTATATATATTGTTTGAATGTTTGTTATAGTATACACTAATTTTGCATGATTGTTTCTAATTATAAAGTTAGAGTTTCCCTCTAACTTTCCGCAGAATATTGCACCAAGTATTAGTAGAAATGATGTTGTACAAACTGAGGAAATCATCATGACCAAGAAAATGAGGATCTCATGGAAGAAGATGATGGGACAAATCAAGTTAATGATCCCATGGAAGAATATGATGGGACAAATCAAATGATCCAAGTTTTGTTTTCGCAACCGGATGAGGATGGGGAAAATGTTGGTATTTATGACGAACCTCTATTAGAAAAGGAAAATAAATGAATTTATGAAGGTTCAAGAGCAAATATTCTCTCCACTACATTGTTGCTAGTGAACTTAAAGGTTATGAATAATTTGTCGAACACTTGTATGACACAGATACTAAGGTATGTAATATGTTTCATCTCATATTAAATATAAATGTTGTTTTTTTTCTATTTGTTTTTAGTGTTAATTAATGTGTAAAATAAGAATGCAATTTTTACGATTAATATTCTTACATTAACTAGTTATTTGTTATGTTGTAGATTGTTAGGTGAATTTTTGTTACCATCATCAAATATTTTACCT
>ML779654.1:688900-723233 GCA_009831015.1 Picea engelmannii
TATTGTAATTACATGATAAACTCTTGAACAAAGAAATGATAAACAAGAAACCAAAAACCTCATGGTTAAGTCCAAGATACCACCAAGTTAATGCCCTAAAGTGTAGTCAATGCAATGAGAAATAGGAAAGCTCCATGTTAATGTTGCTTGCTACCAATTGTATGGAATCAACTTAATCAACATATTGAATTCATATGGAAATATGGTTTCTTTGGAGGATTATCATAGTTCTTTGTTGAGAGAAGTAGTTTAGTGAACATTCATTACATTTATCTCCCTTTGGTACTGGAGGATGAATATTTTAGGATCTTATCGAAAATGCATGTTAATGTAGCATTCATGAATTGTATATTTATTTCCCTTTGGTACTTGAGCATGAATATTTTAGGATCTTATAGAAAATGCATGTTAATGTAGCATTCATGAATTGTCTTGTAAAACATTATGTCAATACTAAATACACTTATGCACAAAGATATACATAAAGAGAATATATACCTTTAATATTGAGAGCATACAAGTAGCCCAAAAATATATTTTTTTTTTAAATAAATAATTTTCTTCTCAATTTCAACAACCATAAAAATACTTGGGACAAATTTGCTATATAAAACAAGAAAATTTGTCGTCGCACATGCGACGACAATAATAATCCTGCGACAAATTTGCTATATAAAACAAGAAAAGATGTTGTCTCAATTTCGACGACAATAAATATAACTGTGACAAATTTGTTATATAAATCAAGAAAAATTATCGTCTCAAGTTCGACGAGAATAAATATTCTTGCGACAAATTTGCTATATAAATCAAGAAAAGTTGTTGTCTCAATTGCGACGACAATAATAATCCTGCGACGAATTTGCTATATAAAAAAAGAAAAGATGTCATCGCAATTTCGACGACAATAAAAATTCCTGCGACAAATTTGCTATATAAATCAAGAAAAGATGTCGTCGCAATTTTGACGACAGTAAAAAAATCCTGCGAGGAATTTTCTATATAGACCATGAAAAATTGTCGTCGCAATTGCGACGAACAGTTGGTTTCACTTAGTTTGCCTATATCGTCGTATTGGAGACAATATTTCTTTTTTTGTCGCAATTGTGAGAAGTTCCTATGGTCATCACGCTTGTGACGATATTTCAAGTTCATCGAAATTGCCACATTTTATGATACGACGTTTGAGAGACTCAAGATTCGTCGCAATATCCACGACATAAGGTCGCAAGAGCGTCAAAATAGCCGTCGCAAAATGACCCACATTTGCTAGTGTGTGTATTTTGATGCCTTGTAAGAAGTAGGTTACAGCTGAACAAATGACACAAATGTTCTTTCAACATTTATGGGTACATTTTGGGTTTCCCAAATCCATCATTTCTGATCAAGATTCTCGATTTATTGGGAACTTTTGGTCAAGTTTATGGGCACTCATGGACACCAAGTTGAAAAAGAGCACAACATTTCATCCACAAACTAATGGTCAAACAAAAGTGGTAAATAGAACAGTAGTACATATTCTTCATGGTTACTGCAGCAAACATCCTAAGCTTTGGGATGAGCACCTACACTACATTCAACATGCTTATAACCGGGCTAAGCATTCATTGACTAAAACATCTCCATTTGAGGCATGTTTTGGCTATTTGCCAAAATCTCCTTTAGATTTTATATTTGGGAAGGATGTTGCTATTGATGGTCATTATGACAACGATAGAGCAAAGAAGTTCATTGAACAAATTCAATTGGTGCATCAAATGGTACAAGAACTGTTGGAAAAGAGCCAAGCCAAGTACACGACAAGACATGACAAGCAATGTGGTGATCGCAGTTTCCAAGTTGGGGATGAAGTTTAGATTTACATTAGAAAAGAGAGGCTTAAAGGAGAAGGTAAAAATATTAAACCAATTAGATATGGACCTTTCAAGATTCTTGAAAAGATTGGTAACAATGCCTTACGTTTGGATTTGCCTTCTTATATGAAAATGTATGAAGTTGTTAATGTTGAGAATTTGAGATTGTATGAGCCTCCTTTGATTGATGATCAAGAAGAGCATGTTCAAATTCCTTCAATAGATGACTTCTCGCCAGAATATATTTCATGAGGATACAATCCTTGACAAAAAGATAAGAACTTAAAAACGAGGGGATGTGGAGTACCTTCATGTTGGTATAAAAGGCACAAATCCAAGTAAAGCTAAATGGATTGAGGTTGGAAAGGTGAGGGAACTATATCCTCATCTACAGATTAACTGAAATAGTCTTTTGGAGGTCCAAAATCTTCCCAATGGGGAGGAGTGATCTAGGGGATCAAAAAAATGCTCAAAAATCAAAGTGTTCTAAATTACTCGAAAAATGTTTCATTGCATAGATCTCATCTTCACGATCCCAACGCAACTTTAATGGCCTCAAACAAATATCGTATGAGGAATATATCATGTTCTGTTCGTTTTCCCAAACATGCAAACTTTTGTTGATTGTACAGTCCATACAGGCTGACATGGCAACTAACCGTACAGTTTGTATGACCATAAAGTTGATGTGGCAGGGTGACATGGACTGTTGACTTGGAAGGTGATTTGGTAGGTTGACTGTGCATTGGTTGACGTGGACCAATCATTGGTCGACACGTGGCATGTTCATGGACGAATGAAAGGGTGCCATGTGGCCTAGCTAGGGGTCGCCACATGGCACCCCCTTATTGTTGTTTAAAAGTTGGTTTGGGCTTCGCGGGGGTCAAACCTGGGACCTCTAACAAGAGGCAGAGTCTTCATGTAGGTCGGGCCACCAGCCTGCCTACAAGTGTTACTTAAACCTATAGTGGTCGCACTCATATTTAAGTTTGAACTATGGTTTCGTTAGGCGGAAAAAGGGTCGAGGCTCAGCCCCAGCCCGTGGTCATGAAACTCGCAAACACCTCCCATATGACCAATAGTGCAGCGATGTGGAGGCACTAGTCGACGGGTGTGGAAAATTAGCGCCAGACTTGGCCACATGGGGCCATGTGACCTGGATCTCCGTCGGGAAAGGTGCTAGTTTTTCTAATAGCACGACAAATCTGCCCACAATTCGAGAACATGCGCAGAGCTGAGTTTTGGCACGAGCAACCAAGTTTTTGCACGGTGGGTGCATTTTGGCGAGCAAAGACAACAAGTGTTGGGAAAAAAACTTCCAGGAAGGTTATTTTCTTCATTGTTTGGCCAAACCAGGTGCAGAAAGAGCCCAACTGGGATTTTTGGACATTCTGCATCCATTGGAGCCATCTATTTTTCATTTTGAGCATTTTTTTTAACACTTTGAGCATATAATGAAAACGATCAATTCAAAGTTGGACCTGGAGATGTAGCCCAAGAGAGGGGTGAACTCCTTTATCATTTTGTTGTGTTATGAGTTTATTTTGATGGTTGTTTATGTATGTTTATGTTGTTCATTTCAAGTATAAAAAACTCAATATTTTCATGTGCTTGCAACTTGATCCAATTGCCCAGGACACATACATTTTCCACTTGCAAATTTTTATAAACAAACCTTTTCATTTTCAGATCATTATCAATATTACCTTCTACTTCAATCACGGGGGATTGATATTCAACTTGCTTGTTGTCCAAGGCTGCATAAATTCTTGGCATGTTTCCTCCCATGTCTTCTATTGTTTCACCCTCTTGAATGTTGTGTATAGTCCTCATTCTTTCTCCTTTGTGAGGGAAATCCCTATATAAGTGATTTCCCTCACATCCCCGACATTGAACAGGTTGTTGCCTTGTCCTTTTCCCAAATGAATCTACAATTTTGTGCTCATTTTGGGCTACTTGACCTTGTTGATTTGTTTGGGAATTATTTCTGAAAAAAAGGGTGGCTTAAAACCTTTCTTCCTTTTATCCTTTTTCCCTTTCATATTTTCATTCCAAGCCTTTTGGAACATTGGCCTTCCTTTTCTTTTCTCATAAATATGCCTTTCTCTTCTTATGGTCTCCTCAAAACTCTTATAGTTATCATATTGAATCTTGTCACTATAGAAGGAGGGTAACCCACGTAGAAACCTTTGAATTTTGAATTTCTCACCCTTGATGAAATCAACATACTTCAACAATTCAAAGAACCTGTTTTCATATTCATCCATTGTCATGGTCCCCAACTTGAGTTCAAATAACTCTTTCATCTTCCTTTCATAGTAATGCTTAGATACATATTTCTCTTGGAAATATCCTTTGAACTGCCTCCACGAGATCCTCTTCTCATCAAGGTTATTGGCTTGATTGAGCTGATCCCACCACATGGTTACCTTTCCTTGCAAGTGGTAGGTGGAAATTCTAGCTTCTACTTGCGAGGGGTAATCATAAAACTAGAAATATTTCTTCATTTCCAACATCCAAGCCTCAGCCTCTTCTCATTTCTTGTACTCACCATTGAAATTTGGTGCCTTAATCTTCCTGAGTTCACCTTGCAAGATGTCTACCTTAGACCTTCTTCTTTACCTCCAAATAGGAGACACACTTGGGTTGTTCCTTGGCCCATAAATTACACGAGTTCTTCTAGTGGATTTATTTGGTGAATGATGGTGCATGCTCATGCTTCTTGAAGGCCTATCATTTCCATGATCATCCCTTTTGTTATGGGATCTTGATGTTGGCACTTGTCTAGCACTAGCTGCTTGCTTAGTGCCAGATTCCTTTTTAATTTTCTTATGCAACATGTTTAAGATCTAAATTATATCTTCATGAACCTTCATAATCCTTTCATTATCATCTCTATAGCTCTGCACTTCCCTATGAAAGCTTCTCATAATGATAGGCTCTTGCCTATCCCTTCTTCCATTTGACTATGTTCAGCATTCCCCATGTTGACATGCAAACCTATGACCTATTCCTCATGGTTGTAAGATCCATGAGCATCCTCCATAACTCCATTCCTCATATAAGAACCAAAGTTGTCTTCTTGTATCTCTAATTCTGCAAGAAATGTGCATCTAATAATCATTGTTAAACATGCATAACATAAAACATTTCATCATATAGAATACAAGTTATTTATTCACAAATTTATGAAAGACACATTGCACCGAATCAAATTTTCATTCCCTTGAGGTATTCCTCTCTGAAACAAATTTCCAATGGTTGTACTCATGCCTCAATCTGAGTTCTAAGTGAAAAGTTACAACATTTACATGCTGCCAATTCCACTCTTTTAATGCTACATAAATCTATTTATTACTTTATGAAATATTTATTACCCAATTCAATTTCTTTTGTAGACATGTGTCTTCTATTTCTCGAGAATTTTCCAACGACTATTCGTTTGCTCAAATCCGAGCTTCGAGCTAAAAGTTATGGTCCGAGAAAGTTTAGGTTGTTTTACCCAATTTATTCATGCATGCTACAGGTGTCTTATTTCTCTTCCTGTGCATTTTCAGGTACTCATAATCAAAATATGACTTCAATGATGGCTTCTATGGATAATAATATTTCTATCAACTTCTCTTGTGCCCCAAATGGACTTCTGAGCATGGAGTTATGCCTTCTGGAAGTAAAATTGGTGCCAAACTTTTACCCTCGCTATTTTGGTTGTAACTTTCTCATATGAGCTCTGATTCACGAACCATTTATCTCATTGGATAGCTCTCTCTCTAAGTTATTTTATTTTACACACAGAGACAAAGGCTATCAAGGTACACTCTACTCTGGTGGGTTTTTATTGGTTAAAAACATCCTTTAGGGCCTCAAAAATGCTCTGCAAGTTAATGACCTTCAAAAACCACAAAAAATTCACATAAAACTCACATATTTACCACTGTAACAACCCTTTAAATCTGAATCGTTGATATCAAATCAAGATAAATAGTAACCATTGACCTGAATCTATCGACCATTGATGATCGACACTTTCCTTTGGACTCACACGACACTTTTCCTAATTTGTCGATGCGACCGTCGGCCATCGGCCCAATTCCCAACACCCGATTTGCACATACCACCAAACCAGTTGACCCGATCATCGACCATCGATGATATTTATTAGCGAATGGAACTCCTCACTGAATCTATCGATGCCTAACCATCAACCCATTCACGATTGGTGATTTCCGGTGACTGTTGAATACACTTTCCCAAATCGACCGACCTTACCATCGATCACTTTTGTTGACTAACGTGGCAATTGTTGATGTGGCTTGACACGTCATTATCCTTTTTCCCTCCATCGACCATCGACGATTCTGTTGGACGGCCCAAACACCTCGTTGCATTCAGTCGACGCCCAACCATCAACGCATCAGTCATCGAAAACTTCTCTTGCTTGATTCGAAACACTTCGTCAAATCGGTCGACACCCGACCTATGGCCCATTGACGATTTCCATCGGTGATTGAAAACACTTCAAAGGATTGGGACAACCCCTGATTGTCGTCCCTCGATGGTTAGAGATGTCTTATGGTCGACCAACTCTTCTCCCAACTCGTCGATTTGACCATCACATCAATGAACTATGTTGGTGAGCTTCATTACTTTGAAAAATTTCGACCAAAAACCCAGGTGAATATGAGTCGTCAATCTCATTTGTTTCACAAACCCCCGAAATGAATCCTACTTGTTGATTTACTAAACCTTTCAAACGGTTGAAACCTTATGAATTTTTAAATTTATCATAGAGAATCTCGGTCATCGATCTCAAGATCAAAAGAGATCTCAATAGTCAATTCATCAAACTGCTTGTAACTCCACATGCAACCATTAAAACTCGAATTTCGACCATTCCAGGTCTAATTTTGATCTGAAAATTCACTACTCTACTCCATTAACCTTCTTAAACAATCCAGAGTCATCCAAACTCGGATTTTTCCCACGGATTTGGGGATTTCTCTCTAAATTCTCTGTTTTTCTCCAAATTTGTCACAAACAAAATCTGCAATAGTGAATTTCACTAATTCGCTATGGTTCGAGCTCATCCAAGCCCAATGTTTGAACCAGACACTCTGATACCATAATGTAATGTTCCCTAGCCGAACCGAGGCACATTACGGTGTAGAATACTCATAAAAATGAAATTTATGCAAACTAAATTAATTCTTTTGCTGCTAGTCGATTTCCTGTAGCTTACAACTATGAATTTAAATCGGATTTAACTATTGTCTAAAACCATTCACTTGATGCATATACAACACACTAAATCAACATGAATGCAATCTAATAATTCAACACAACATATATATTTCTAGAAATACAAAGTTCATGCACAACAATAACATATGTAAACAACACAACAACAAGATAAAACACTTATCTTTAAACAAGAGTTGTGTAACCAGCTGCTTGGAACGAACATTCCACCCAACCATACACTAATTGTTCCAAGTCTCAACAGTCAGTCACCCTCAAATTGAGGATAGTAATACACAAAAGATGGTGGTCTCTCACAATCCACACACATATCAAAAAACCCACAACCCACTGATATCTTCCTATAACTATCCCTATTTTTCACGAGCTCTCTTCCTCTTGACCCGCCCAACCCAAGGAATGTACCCCCTTCATTGATCTCAGTACCTTAGGCATCCCACTCATTTATCAAGGTCTCAATGGCATAGGTAGCTAGGAATCTCTCAGCTCGGAACTCAAGGGAACTTGCTGCTAGCAAAACTACTAGCAAAACCAACAACAAACACTTGTTGTTTTAATTCAACTCACACAAGAGTTCACTCTTTAGGCCTGAAAACCTGACTCTTCAATTTCCAGCTCCAAATACACTCCAATATGCTTCATCTTTCTCTAGAATTATCCCTCCATGGCTGCACCAGCTCCAAGCTCTCTTCCTTGCTCCTCATGCGCAAGAAATCAATGTGTAAAACTGTTGTACCAACCCATACGAATTTCCTCTCCTTTTGGCTTGCTTTGTTTGACTCACACTCTTCTCGAAGATGATTGTACTCAACCCCCATGTGTCCAATAACTATGGGATGTGACTACTCACACTCACCTTCTTACATGTATTCAATTATTGGCTTTGGGAACACTCAATCAAAATTTGGAAGGTTCACATACAATTAACAATTTTAAGAAATGTGTTGAATTAATATACATGGGTAATTCCCCCTTGGACACCTCTTGGCCATTATCCTAGGCACTCCCCTCTCTTGTGGATTAATTTAGCCCCCATATCTTTTCCATGTCCCCTTAGCAGCTGGCATCACATTTTTATTATAATACATTGAACAAAAATCCATTCAACTTATATTTTTTATTCATTATCACATTTAACCCATTAAAATGAACATAATGCAATTTACAACCATTAACAACCATTAAACAATCATTACATGTAAAAACACTTATCTGTTCAATAATGCCTTCCAACCAGCCAACCGATTGAGGGGAAACTCCTTTCTACAACAAGCCACCCCCATGCCAGGCCATGTTACCACCAGGGGACTATCTCAGTTGACTGCCAAATCAAGAAATGGTTCAGGAATGTTACTCTCCTTCACTCCAATGGCAACAACAAAAGTCTCCCTGATCCAAATTTAGGAGTGGAACAAACTAATTAACAAACCAAATACAATAAACATAGAGATATGAAGAACAAAACAGATATCCAGTGAACAATATCTTCTATTGAATAAATAAAATAGGTTGAAACTGTAAAACTATTGAACTGAAACACTTGCTCGAATGGTGGTAGCTATCTCTAAGAAGAGATACGGTTGCTACGCACATTTGTCTAAGCATAATGGTTACAATGAGGCTCCAGAGGAATTTTTAATATTACTCATGAATGCCAAAACCCTAGACATCCAAAAACCTAACCCTAGGAGATGAAATGCCAAAATTTATGTGGGCCCATATAAGTAAGTTGGTGCCTCAACTTCCCGAGGTTGTAAATTTTGAGTACGACCTCTGTTTTAGGCGTGTGATAGCCCGTTGGAAAGGTATTTTAGAGAAATACAGATTTTTCCATCAAAATCAACCTTTGTATACAATTTGATTGTGGCAAGCCAAAAAAAAAATAATGTTTAGGGCCCCAAAACGGCCCTAGAAGTACAACAAGATGTGTTGACATGAAAGCATACAAAATAAGCCAGTTGGATTAGGTGGGAGGCCATCAGTATCCACATGGAAGATGTGTAGGGCTTCAGACATCCCCAGAAGTGTAGAACCTGTTAGCACTGAGAGTCACCCTTAGACTACAAGAGGATAAGCCCAGTACCCATCTAAATGTTTGTGGAGGTAGGTTTATGAGTGGAGGTCAAATGGACAAAACTCAGTACAAGAATTTTTTAACACAAAAACTGGACAAGCAATGCATAGGGAAATGAGGATCTCATTAACTTCAGTCAGTGGTTTAAGTTTAAAGGTGAGCAGAAGGAAGACTTAGTGAGAAAGGTGGACAATTCTACCATGATCATCTGGCTTTCAAGCAGATTGGTGAAGAAAAACTCAAGCACAAGATCACTCTTGGACTTAAGTTTCAGACGCCGAAATATATCACAGTGACATAATAATCAAACATTCGTTACTATGCGACTACAACAACTCATTTGGATCCTCCATGCATGAGAATTTCAACATAAGAAGAAACAAGATAACAAAGAAACTGAATGAAACTCGTCACAACAATACTGTAATCAAACCTACATTACAATACGACTACAAACCTTGTCTAGATCCTCCATGCATGAGTGTTTCAGCATAGATTAAACAAGATGATGAAAGAAACTGACTTCTATTAATGTGAAAGTCTCAAGTCTCATACAAAACCAAAGAACAACTATGTTATCAAATTATTCCAAAATAGGGAGCTCTTCTCAACTAGTTGACGACCATAGCAAAATCTTGAACTGATCTATTTATACTCAGATAAGTCCACAACTACTAGGAGCGTGTTCTGACCATCTCATTCAAGGCTTTACGTATGTGCATCCTTCTGTCATACTATGCGTGTATCCTTATGTCAGACGTGAGCTCAGATCAGCATGGGCCTGCAGGAAAAATCGTCCATAGGGGTACCTCATGCTGACAGTTCTATCTCCACGGCCAGACCCTCCATGCCTTCTATTTATGGAGTGAGTCAAGGTTTCAACCACCACTCCTTTTTCATTAACTGTTTTTTTTCTCGGGATCAAAACAAGGCTTAATGCCTAGGGGGCAACCACGTGCTACTCTCGTATTTTTCATTTTATAAGCACGTGAATGTGAGGTTGTCGAAGGCAGTTTGGACCCACACCACTTTTGAGACCGCAATTCACCACCTTCTGCCACATAGCTCCTTTACTATACCACAGTTTAGATTGCGGGACCGCTCAAGGATTTTAACGCTCGATCAAGTTGCGTCTCTGCAATGAAGCATGGTCATTGATCTAGTCACGTTCTGCAATCTAGGCAACCCTGCCAATTTAGCCCCCCTGCTAAAGTTTATCCGCCTGCCAACTTTAGGATCATTCTAACCATGCTTGGAGATGGCGTTGAACAAGAACACTTCCCGAAGGACGATATGACGTGGTGGCTTGACGTCACTATGCTAATGTGTCATGAAAAGAGAGGTGACACATGTTAACGCCAGACGAATGTCAGGTGTCATGACTGATGAGAGCGCCACATGTCTGAACTAATGACTACCACGTACTTTTGCACTTCAGATCTCAGGGGCGGTCTGCATGTAGAGTTGGAGCTCCGAAGTGAACGACGACCGTCGATTTGAGGAGGACACGCGGCAGGGATCTGTGGACTCCGGGAGAAACTACTTTGAAGGAAAATGGGAGCGGGGAAGCTGAAACTCTCGAAGATGAAACTCCCGAAGCTTGAATTCCCAAAGTAAATCATGATCGTTTGATGGAGAAGGATGCATGGTGCTTGATCTTTAACTCCGGGAGAAAACACTCCAGATGAAATCGGGAGTGGAGATGTCGAAACTCCCGAAGTCCGAAGTCCCAAAATAAATCGTGAGTGTCTACTGGATGAGGACGCGTGGTGCTTGATCTGCAACTCTGGGGATTCTACCTAGCCACTAAACCTCGTGAAACTTTGACATTCTGAAGGCATGAGAGCCACTAATCTGATCTGTGTATGGGATCTTTGTCGTTCAAAATTGAATCTGTCTATTTGCTTTTATTTCAAGCCCGAAATGGACTGCTTTTGAATATTGCATTTGGACGCTTTATGCGCAAGCAAAGGACTTGGTCATCCTATGACCCTTGACAACTTTATGTGATAACATTTTGGCTCTACAGGGGATGGCATGCTCCCTGCGAGCTCCCAAGAACAAGCAGTTCCAGTGCCTTATCTGTTGGGTTGTGGAGTCATTTGGTCTGTGTAACCAATCCTTTGCAAACCTTTAAGATTTGATATTTACTTTCTGCCATATCTTGATATACTGGGAGAAACTCTACTTATTTATTGAAAACTGAAAACAAATTCTCAGATACTAAGCTTATTTATGCACACTACTACTTTAATCAACTGCTTCCTCTAGATCAAGTAAAATCATGCTTCCAATGAAGCCATACAAGTAATTGATTAACAAGTGAAATTCTTGATCTGGAAAAGATGAATGAAAGAACCCATAACATACAGAAATGCAATTCGAAAGGACAACATAACCAACCTTTTTTTGACAAAAACAATTTGACATTTGAACTGCTCAAAGACTCCATATAATCAGAAAACAGATCATGAAAACCATAAGGAAATACCTCGGCCTGATATTGTTCCAACTAAAGATCGAATATCCTCGACATATTCTCTTTCCCATGGAATCTTCCACTCTCATCTACCTTCAAATCTAAACATGGTTGTGGACTAATTTCATTGCTAATCATATGTTGTTTGATGTTGTCTGCAGGTCTAGGTTCAAGCATGGTGAATGCAAGTTTACTGATTTGCAGAGATGGTTGCTCAATGTCTTCTGTGGGCCCAAGATGGTTGATTTCCACATAATGTTGTTCTTTAATGTATAAAGGAAAAGTCTCTATAGTATGGTCTTGAAATTCCTTCATATCCCCATCGGAATCTGATTCATAGTTGTTATACACATGCCGGTTGCTCCCCAAGTCAACAAAATGTGATGTAGGGATCTTCTCTTCTTCATCTGAATACTCATCAAGGATAGGTGAGCCCAAAACTCTTTTATCTTGCAAGGAAAAATGAGCAAACTCTTGATTTTTCTCTTCAATCATAGGTGAAAATACATCATGGGAAACCTCTTGAAGGAATAGAGAAAAATCCTCTTCTACAATTATTTCTTATTTTAAATATGAGACAACAGGTGCATCAGGTGAAAAATATAATGCATTTATGGCTATGTAATCATCAGTACTATCAATAATCATATCTCGAAGACCTTCTTCATCACTTTCCTCATAGTTAATCAAATCTTTATGAGAACATAGAACAACATATGTATCATAACAACAACTAACTGAGTCACCTACCATAATGCAAGATGTATCCAAAGCCTTGTTATCATCAATTTCATCATTAATGTAATTCCCAACATCATCTTTTTGAATAAAAGGATCAAAAGAAGACTCATATATAACTGAATCTTCCTTTACTTCCTCAACAGAAAAATCCCTACTAGTAGAAGAACTAATAAGTGATTTTCAAATATGAGATCCAAATTATTCACAACAGTTTTCAAAAAGTAAATCAGCTAGAAAAAAACTTTTACAATTCTTACTGAATGCAACATGGAACTATTCCAGGGAGGAGATGCTAGCATGGGGCAAGGATCGATACCACTCACGAGAATATCTCTCTAATGAGTACATGAACATCTTCATTAATACATCCTCATGATGTATTCCCCATTGATGCATGAGTTCATGAAACTCAAGCAAATTCTTAGCAGGGTTTTCATCTCTATGTTCTCTAAATCTGGGCAAAAAATCACCCCACTCATCTATAGTAGGAACAACATTTGGAAAACCAGGAACATAAGAGAAATTAAAAGGAGCAAACCTCTAAGCCAACATGGCTTCCATATGAAAATATGACTTCTTAAAACTGTGGAGTCACCATTAGATTCTTTAACCATGGAGTCGCCATGTGAATGATATTGTTGGCACAAGGGAAAACCCAGGGTTCAACGCCACAACAGCTCACCAACAAAACCCTAACTACCGGCCTTTTCGAAAACACCTACGAAGCAGATGAAGTCTCACCCAAGGTAGAGGTAGAGGTCGTTACAGGACTCTAGTGTCTGCAACCACCCCTCGGGTGAGACTTCATCTGCTTCACCGGTGTTGCCGAAAGGGCCAGTAGTTAGGGTTTTTTTGGTGTGTTGTTGTAGCGTTGAACCCTGGGTCTGCCCCTGTGCCAACAAATGGTTCCATTGTCAGGACTTGAAACTGTGATTGTTGGGAACTGAAGAAGAATAAGCTTTGTGCAAATATCCGACATGAAACTGTTATCGTTGGGAACTGAGGAAGAAGAAGCTTTGTGCAAGGATCTGACCTGAAACTGTGAAATCTTCATGTGTAGATTTGTTTCCCTAGTGCGCAGCATTCCACTTGACCTGTGAAGCTCTGTGCCAAGAAAATAGGTAAGATCTGAAGAAAAGAGGTAAGATCTGGAAGCTTTGTACTCTGATAAAGGTAAGAATAGTGAAAAGTTATAGATCTGAAAGATTTGTGCTCTGTAGAAGTAAGATAAGTGGAAATTTTTGTTTCAATAGTATGGATCTAGGTATGTTTGATAGATTTTTTCCTAGCTTGAAAACTAGGGCACTAATATATGAAAGAAGGTTTGACATGCATAGATCTGATAAGAATAATGAAAGATATGTTACACCTATGCATAGAAAGAATGTGTGGACTAACAAGTGGATGCAGGATCCTAGAAAGAAATGTTTGCAGGCTAGCTACCATGATCTAGCGCGCAGTACAGGAAAGGTTGGGAATCATTTAAATGAAAGAGAGGATTAACCCTCTGTTACAGTTGCAGAAAACTGGGACACCTTGCTAAGGAGTGCCCTAGGAGAAGACCTAGTTGTCCTTGTTGCAAAGCTATGGACCATGAAGTATTGGATTTCCCTAGAATGATTGTTAAGCTTGAAGGAATGAACATGAGACAAGAAAACCCTAAGGCAAATCCAGAAACTACGATTATGGCAGAACCCCAGAAAGAATCAGAGAAAGTATTGTTATAGATAAAAGACACCCTGAATGACCACTGATATGTCAACTTATCAGAGATCTTCAAAGAAAAAGCATGAATTGAAGCAAGAATAGGAGACTTCGACATCGACTGTGTTCTAGATGAGGAAACATAGGTGAATATCATGACAGAAAGAACTTGGGAAGCTATAGGAAGGCCTGCTATGATTCCTTCATTAGGAGGAATAGGACTATTCAAAGGAAAGCTAATAAACCTATGTGGAAAGCTCACCCAGATACCTATGAATGCCAATGGGACTTCGACAGAGGAGGTTTTTGAGATTGTTAAATTTATTGAGCACAGCGCCCCATTTACCATGTTACTAGGAAAACCTTGGATTGAAAGAGATCAGGCCATAAGGAAGGAAGAAGAATAAGTTTTAGAGTAGAAGAAACAAGAGTTAAAAGATTTCATGACTAGAAGGATCGTACAATTGATTGAAGAACAGAAGAACAGATCGAAGCTATCTAACACCAGAGACCCAGATTTCGAAGTTGCAAGAACACTAGAAGACCCACAGAAGATTGAAGTACCTATTCCAGATAAAGAAGAAGTATCACCCTCGAATCTTAGGAAAGCATCTCAACAGCACGAAGTAACTATGCCAAACACAGATAAGAATCAAAATGGAAAAAGGAATACTGAGATGAAGCTCACTGGAAAGAAGGCCAGAAAGATAAGTAAGAAGAGAGATAAGATCAAAAAGTTACAGAAGGTTCCAGAGGGAACTTCGCAGAGGGAAAATTTGGAAAATTGGAGCTTCATCGGGATAACAAAACAACGCCACATGGAACTTCGCCAAGGTGAAGCAATATAGCCGTTGGGAACAATATAACCATTTGGACAACCCTCTGAACAGGTAGAAAGTCATTTATGGTTCTACACCAGACCGTTGGACCATGTCGTAACAGACAGAAAAGAGTTAATGAAGGCTTCTCACCCATTGCAAGAGATATGTTTCCAAGCTATCTATTTATCTCGTCGCACCATGCACCGAGAACACTTTTTGCTAATCGTGAATCTGAGCCTGCAGAGTCATTGATTTCGCACAATGATCATCGCGAGATTGCCTTCCATCCTGTTGCATTAAGCAGTTACTCTTCGAACCTGAGATTTCCAACCCCGAGCGTGTATGTCAGACCAGTTCAACACTGCAAAGAAATTTGTCGAAGAAGTTCTCATCGACCTCATGATTGAACAAGTAATGTCGATGTCTTCAAGTATACAAGTGTCATCGACGAGAGGACTGCAAGCCTCTCCGTTGACTGCTCATGAAGCTGGGTCATCCCGACCCTCAGCGGAAAAGAGAACCAAGCACAAACACGACCTAGAAAATGTGAAGTTTATTCCAACCATATTGCTCGATTACATCCCACCTTTGGCTGGTGTGGTGAATCATGATAACGTGCCAAGAGATTTCGAGTACACCATGGTCACTGCGTACCTCCCGAAGGGGATACACATAGTTCGAGCAGAGCAGGATAAGATCACAGCATTGAAGTTCAACGACTTCAACCTTGGAAATCGCAAGATCTATGGTATGCTCGCCCCGTACAAGTACCTAACCAGAACGAAGGGGAAGAATTCAAAGATAATTCTCCAGCCGCGGACGATGAACCTCGCGCAGACCACCCTTCTGCATGTCATGAAGATCCCACACTTCGGAAGACACCAGGAAGTCAACGCATGTGTCAAGCTGCTATTGTCGTGTTACCATGGTAGCTACTTATGGCTAGACCATTATATTACAGTTGACCCAATGTTGATCCACAGGATCACAGGACTGAGTATGAAAGGACCTGACCCGCAGGAGTTTTATCCGGAAAAAGTCGCAGATCACGCGCTGGCACAGAAGATCAAGGATACATATGGCGATGTTGAGAAGGGAACAAGAGGCTACAAGGTAGCTTCCATCCAGAGTGGCACAGTGCACCTAGAATATCAACTGATAGCTATAAAGTTAGTAAAAAAGAATCGACCTATGTAGGTCACCGACTTTGTCATTGACCTCGTAGGGAAGTGAGCGGAAGGCCTATAGATGAACTGGGAAAAGTACCTAGTTAACCAATTGGAACTAGACTGCCGAGAAGCACATGATCAGGGTTATGAATTTCATTTCGGCTAGCTCCTGATCCTCATTACATTTGTTTCCTAGGAGATGCCGGAAGGTGCGACCTTCCCAGACATAGAGTCGTTCGAACCGCTTGTTGTGAAGTTCACTACCCTTTGGTATTCAAGTGATATGAACAAACAGTGGCAGTCGAATGTTGTGTTTCATACATATTACCTCCAGCTAAAGAGAGCCATCGAAGTTGAGCCTCGCATGACTCTGAACACCTTACAAAGGTTCCGACCCCTGATGAAGTTCAACACAAATCAACACTTCATCTACATTACAACGCACACAGATGAACATAAAGAGAAGCTCTAGTTGTATTATAAACTTATAGAAGAATACCTTGAGGAGATCACTAAGGAATGGTCCACTAACCTCCTTATCCCCGCCAACCCTGTAGAGATATATGATCTTGACAGCCCAGAGGACACTCATAAAGAGCAGAATACACCCAAGAAGACTGAGGAGGTCCAAAATTTAAGCAACACCTCAGGAAAGACTACATCAGTGTCACTTGATCCTCAATGCATTTGTTGCCTGGGAGATGCCAGAAGGTGCGACCTTCCTAGACATAGATTCGTTCGAACCGCTTGTTGCGAAGTTCGCTACCCTTTGGTATTCAAGTGATATGAACAAACAGTGGCAGTCGAATGTTGTGTTTCATACATATTAACTCCAGCTAAAGAGAGCCATAGAAGTTGAGCCTCGCATGACTCCGAACACCTTACAAAGGTTCTGACCCCTAATGAAGTTCAGCGCAGATTGACACTTCATCTACATTACAGCGTGCGCAGATCAACATAAAGAGAAGCTCTAGTCGTATTATAAACTTACAGAATAAGACCTTGAGGAGATCACTAAGGAATGGTCCGCTAACCTCCTTATCCCCGCCAACCCTGTAGAGATATCTAATCTTGATAGCCCAGAGGACACTCATAAAGAACAGAATACACCCAAGAAGACTAAGGAGGTCCAAAATTTAAGCAGCACCTCAGGAAAGACTGCTTCAGTGTCACCTAACCGAGGGGGTGATGACGAAGTAGAAGCTAAACAGAAGTCAGGCGAAGTAACACCACCCAGAGACGAGGTTGAACCCTTGAAGAAGAGGAAGGTTTCCCCCCCAAAACCTTCTTCCTGGAAGAAATCGAAAGCCACCATGACCAAGATGCAGATTGTCCTCACCTCCGATGATTTGACTTCATCATAGCAACCCTGAATGACGCTTCACTGGAAATAGCAAAGAAACAAGAATCCAAGCAGGAATAAATGTATGAGAGAATTGGAGTCAAACTCCGAGGGGTACAGTAGGCCCTTCAGTCCAGCCGCGCAATCTCCACTGCGCCCCTGCCATCGGGAGAACCAGAGTTGGGAGATGAGCTATCCCAACTTCACCGACTAGTTGATACAATCAAAGCTCGCCTTCGACGAGCACAAGAAGAAATAGAATAAGCCACCCAAGCCTTGAAGCAAGTGCAAGGCATACTCGTAGAACAACGCAACGCTGTAGAACAAGAAAAGATTGCTCTCCAAGAAAAGTTTCATGAAGAAAAAGCACAGATGCAGCAAGGAAAAGAACAGTTGCTCACGGAGCAAATTGAAGTGAAAGAAGCTGTCAGCAAAGCACTTCGTTGTATGACAGTATTAGAAATAAAGGTAAAGGACGAAGTCATGTAGCAAGTAGAGCAGCTCGCAGAATCCATCCAATAGCTACAATAACGCATAGCAGACTTAGAGCTCCGCACAGTGCCCGAGAGTCTGCAAGATGTAAGGGATCAAAGAGAAGCAACCACCTGGAGCACAGTTGAAAGGATAAAGGCCCTTGCCATGGAATGAAAGCAGATAAGTAATCGCAGTGCCTAGACGTATGAGCAACTCACTGAGAACCTAGAATTGCAAGCACTGGAGTCACAGCTCTAGGATGCGAAGCAGCAAGCAGAGACAATACAGGCGCAGTTGAAGCCCCTGTCAGCTATGGAAAGAATGAAGTGATCCCAAGAGAAATGCATCGCCCAGCAGCAGATCCACACTATCCAGAGTAGATTTATGGAAGTAACTCAAAGGCTCCAACATGTATAAGATAAGGCTTACCAATTGTTCACAGAAGTCGAAGGTTGAGGAGTAGAACTGGAGAAAGTTGTTGTTGTAGTAGAACAGTGCCTAGAAGGACTCGTGAACGAGGCAATCATCTAAGATTTCGTTGAACAGGAGGTTGTGGCACAGCAACAAGTCGAAGTAGATCGAGCCACGCTCAAGGCTTTTGAAGCAGAACTAACCAGACCAGAGTGACTCAGGACGAGTCACTCTGGTGACTGTTGGGGGCATGTTGGCCCTTGACCAAGTTTCTGGAGATCCTTGGTCAAGTTTGACCTATTTTGGGACTTTGACAGCCTGTCAAAGGCAGAGCGCAAGACGAAGTAGAGATCGCGGGATCTCAGCCCCTTTTTGGGTCCTTTTTGGGATTTGCGATTATTTAATGGGTATGGGGATGTTGGCCCATGGGTTTACCCATGTTTAGGCCTATTTTGTAAAGTATAAATAGATGTCTAAGCAATGTAAGGAGAGGCGCATGTGTGTGTGTGTGTGTGTGTGTGTGTGTGTGTGTGTGTGCATGTGTGTGTGTGTGACATTGGGCTAAGTGCTAAGTATGGATTGTAGAAACTTTGTGCATATTGTGTGAGGCTTGCAGAGCTACGTGCAAGTAATTGTAATAAGGCTTCGTGTTGTACCCTAACTTGAAGAAGGAGGATCTGGCGAAGAGCGCGCAGATCTCCTGTCTTCTGCGGAGTAGGATTTTGATGTTATGTGCCTGTAAGAAGCTTGACTGAATATAATAAAGAAGAAGATTTGGTGGACGTAGCCCTAGGGTGGGGGTGAACCACGTACATGTTATTTTGCTATGCTTTGTGCGATGTGTTGATGTGTTTATGTCTTTACTTACTAAGTGCTTTGATATAGATGGATAGATCTGTTTATGGTTTCTGCTAACGATTTATATGGATGTTAGATATGAACTATGTGAACTTGCTTAGTGCTTAAATCTGCTATATCTAATCTATCTCTTTATGCTAAGTGCTTAGATACGTTAGTTCTGAATGAATGTTGCGATGCTCTGTTTTATCTGCGGAGTAGATACTAGGTTGAATGCCGATGAATTGTAGTTGTTAAGTGCTCTGTTAAGTTTTACAATCATAGATCTGTGTCCCAGCTAAGGTTGCAAAACACCTGAGTCCTTGTTACACATGAAATTAGCACACCTAGGTACTTCGCCCTAAGTGTCGTAAAATGTCATATAAGTGTCTCATACACTTTGACACCATGAAATAACCTATGTCACAATCCCTAGTCAATGTGGAGGAGGGATATATTACATGAAGGCAAAAATACTAAGTACACATGAATTATTATTAATATTCATGGGAAAGAAATTGATTAAGTGAGAGAATCAAGTGCACATGAATTATTATTAATATTCATGAAAAAGAAAGTAATTAAGTGTGAGAATCCACCTCACATTTGGTTTCCTATTTTTTAGGGAAGGTGGAGGATCTCATGGATGGTTGAAATATTTCCTCCTTAAAATCCTTGAGAGATATTTCCTCCCCAAAATCCTTAAGAGATATTTTCTCCCTAAATATCTTAGAGATCCCTTTCTTAGTGGATCTGATGAGAGATCCTCTCCATGGTGGTTAATCCTCCAAATCCTATATAATGAGGGATTTCCATGGAGGAAAGGGGGGTGGAGATTGAGGATTATACCAAACTTATGATCTCATGAGTGGTATTTAAAGGAGATGAAAATAATTCTGAAGCATCTAACTTATGATCTCATGAGGGAGATGTCATTTGGAGCATTAGCATTCTGTGTGTGGACTGTTTAAGAAAGGGTTTGGACAAGGAGAGCTTGGTGAAGCTGCTGCACTACATCCATGGTTGTAAGTAACACTTTGTTCTCATAAATATAATCAATGCTTGGCTTGTTTCTTTCAAACTTGTACTTGTTCCATATAAGTTTGTCTACAGTAGATGGATCTATGTTTTAGCTAATCTCAATAGAGTAGGAAGTTGTTTGTACTTTTGTTTGTCTTGTAGGATCTACCAAGGAGCTCAAGATCAAAGCACATCCTGGACCTTACAGGGAAAAATAACATTCATAAGGTACATGCTTTCCTCCTTCTCTTTTGTTCATCATCTTGATTAGATCTAAGAGGAAGTCAGTGTCCATGTTAAGCACCTTCTGTCTTAGAGTTAAGGGTCTAGATCTCAAGAGGAAATCTACCTGTCCGCAAGGAGATTTTCCTACAACAGAAATTGGCGAATCCACTAAGGAGGAAATTTGATTTGTGTTTCCTTTCCCAGATCTTGTCTTGGCCCTTTTCCCACTCATTTGATCTTCTCCATTGAATTTTGTATTCTTAGAATGGTTTGATTGCCTCTTTGTGTCATCATCATCACCCTGATTGGCTGAATTTTCTTGAATTTTTTTATTTTCTGGGAATTTTTCTAAGTTGTTGAAGCATGGCACCCCCCTACCTTTGTTATCAGAGTTCCAATGCCCCCTGAAGGTCTTATACAGAGAATTATAATGCTCTGGTGCCCCTTACACCAGAGCGCTAGGCTTTCCAATGCAAAAAAACCTTCCAGGATTGTCTTTTTGGAAGTCCAATCTTTGTTTTTTCCCTTGCTCAGCTTCTTGGTGCTTCAATACTTCTTCCTATTGGCCTTCAATACCTTTTTTTCTAAGGATTCATCTTCTTTTGTTTGGATTTTTTGACATTTGTCCTTACTTTGCAATTTGTCCTTCACGATTTGGAGGCAATTTGTCATTTTCTTCTCGTTTGTATGAATGAGTGAAAACTTTGTAAGGGGTTCAAAGGTCTTTTCTACTTTTCTTTCTGATCTTTGAGTCATCTTGTCCAAGCTCTTTCTGCTTCCTTTTGAGTTTTTGGCTTTCTATTTCTTGTTTGATTGCAACAAGGGTGTGTTTTTGTTTATGTGAAGTTTGCTTCCAGTTTGCTTAAATCTCACAACTCTTGAAGTCTGATTAGCATAGGAAGATTTACATCTACTGATCATTAGTCACATATAAACATTTTAGTATTGTATTGGATTCCTTATGAGGACTATTACATGAGGTCATTGCATCTTGGTGTTTGAAAGTGAAATGGAAATCCTCCTCCTTCCCTTAAAATAGACATTCATTGAAAGAAAAGACTGCTTATCATTTCTTGTGCATGTTTTGGGAACTGAGTCATAATATCATCAGTCTTCACTCTCATACACCTCTGAGTAAACAACAGCCACTAAAATCAATGCTTAACTAAAATTTATTAGACTTTTTACATCTTTGTTAGCAAACCTACATTAGTTTAAGGTGTAGGGCTTTGGAATAGGTTGAAAGGATAACTTTCCAAAGCTATCAAACAAACTTAGTATCTTGCGGTAGGGAGAGTGAAATCCAATTGTCATATAGCCTTTCTAGGCTCCCCCTCTCACACAGGGGTTACGCACGAGGTCGCACTCGAGAGAGCTATGGAGATTATCCCTCCATGGTTTGACTGATTGTAGTAGTCAGATCGTATTATGGGGGTCGCTTGAAGGTATACCCACAATGTTAAGTGGAAGCCTTTCAAGTTGATTTCGGGCTAGATACCCTTCCCTTACGTTTGGACTAGACTGTCGACTGTACCTACCCAGGGGCTGACTGCGAGTTGGTGACCTTAGTAACCACAATCTTTCGGGTCTTACACAAGGTGACGGTGAAGGGAAGTCTCATTGTACCTGGAACAGATGTTGGTCAAACTCACTCGGGCTCCTTGGAGCATAAATCCATAATTACTGCGTGGAAGCTTGCACTAAGGCGTAAGTTCATTAAGCAGGTCACCAACATAACTGATCCACTTGCTCCATCCCCGCCCCTTCCTATTTTGATCTCACGACATTGGATTTCATCACCAACTAGTGGTTTCATCGTGGGAAGGTTTGTTTGATTGATTGCTTCTCAAATTCATAGTGTGTGTTGTTTGTTTTACTTAGTGGACCTTAGGTCGAGTCAATATTAATGGTATCAAATCTCGAGAGTACCGATGGAGGAACCCCTTGTCTCGGGGAACATTACACCTTTCCTTCTTTTGGAAATTTTGGTCCTCCGTATATTGCCACACTGAGTCTTCCAGGACTCACCATCGGATTACCAGTTTGGTTATTCCCCACTCCAGTGATCTCGAATCCTCCCAATGTTTCAACTGTACGTAATACTTTAGATGTTAGTACACCACCCACACATAAACCTCATGTCGACTTTTCGCCTTCTTTGCCCATTAAGTCTCCTTCCATTTCTCCTTCTTCGCCTAGCGAAATCTCTAAAGAAAGTAGCCAGGTTGATCAGAAGAAGAAGAAAATGAAAGAGAAGAAGAAGGAGAGCCTGAAAAAGACCAAAGCTCCAACAACATCCGATGTTGGATCCAAGAAACCAACTACTGTTAATAGTACTGGGAGTGTTCATGAGGTCAACAAGATTAAAATGAAGAATCTAAAACCCAAATTCCCTTGCAACCTTTGTAAGGGTGACCACTTTCTTAGGGATTGCCCCGGTCTTATCAAGGTCTTAGAAATGTGGTCCTCCACGTCATCGGCCTCTGTTGGTCATGTCGATGATAACCCGTCAACTAGTGATGTTAAGGTTGGTAAGAAGAAGAAAATTGTCAAGTTCCCTTGCATGTTATGTAAAGGTGATCATTACTCTCACCTTTGTCCTCATATGGACAAGGCTTCTTCTCTTTTGGAAAAACTTCAACTTCCAGTTGGTTATCATAGGTTTTCCCCCAATCCTTCGTTGGTTGATGGATTGGTCAATCCGGTTCCATCCCTAGTCAGTCTGGTTGATCAGGTGGTCAATCCGATTCCATCCCCGGCCAGTCCGATTGATCAGATGGTCAATTTAGTTTCCTCCTTGATTGAACCACAAACCCAAGTAGTTGATTCAATTCTGTCATCGATCAGCCCCACTCTTCATCAAAAGAGTGTAACCCAAGTGGTCGATCCATTTTCATCCTTGGTCGATCCCACTCTCCCGTTAGAGAGTGACACCAAAGCGGTCGATCCCACTCTCCCGTTAGAGAGTGACACCAAAGCGGTCACTCCCACTCTCCCGTTAGAGAGTGACACCAAAGTGGTCGATCCATTTCCACTCGTCGACCCCATTCTCCCCTTGGAGAATGAAATCCAAGTGGTCGATCTAGTTCTTTCATCAGTCGATCCCACTCCTCCTTTGAGGAGTGCCACAGTGACTGATCTAGTCCCTTCCTCGGTTAGTCCCACCCTTCATCTGAAGAGTGCCAAAGTGGTTGCTCTGGTTACATCATCAGTCAATCCCACTCTTCCTCTGAAGAGTGCCAAAGTGGTCGATCCAAGTCCACCATTGGTCGATTCTACTCTCCCTCTAGAGAGTAAACCCTATACTACCCACGTTTTTCTCGTTGATACAGAATCTACCGTGTCGAGGGGTATTCCTCCTTCTCCCATGAAACCCCCTCCAAGGACCATCCTTTTTTATTGGGGTGTGCTAACTAGACCTCGTCTTCCCTCTCACATTCCTTTCCAGATTACAGTACAGGTTTGTGGTCGGGATGTTCCTCAAACGCTGATAGATGAAGGTGCGTCCGTTAGTATTTTGTCTTATGTTGCTTGGTACGCTTTGGGTTGTCCACAGCTTGCGCCGGTTACACAGAATCTATTAGCTTTTAACAGAAGAACTAGTCAACCTTTAGGGACCCTTCCTCAGTTTCCTGTAACTTTGGGAGGGAAAACTGTCTTTATTGATGTCATGGTAGTCCGAGACCCCGTGGATTTTGCTTTACTCCTTGGGCGGGATTATGTGTATGCTATGAAATCTATTGTGTCCACTCTTTTCCATGGGATATATTTCCCTTGCGATGGAAGAATTGTGACTATTAATCAACTTTCATTCATCAGTTCTGACGGGATTACCTCCCTAAATGGTTTTTATATGCAGACAGTATCGCCCCCACCGCATGTTAATTATGTGGCATTGTCTCCAATGACTTCAACTTCCGATGATTTAGATCCAGTAGTTGACATGGTGATTTCTTCGGTAGGTCTATTGGAGCCTGATCTCCTTAGCCCTGTCGCGGCCCTTGACATGTGTTCCTTCCAGAGTGATTATCTTCCATCCAATGAAGATCTCTTGGAAATCATGACCGAGTTTTGTCCCTTGACATGGTATCCTTCCAGATCGTTATTCTCTTGGAAGCCATGATCAAGCAAAGTCCATGAGCATAGTTTCTCTTCTTTGTGGCAAGCTCGTTAAAAAATGAAACAGAGGTCATGAGCATAGTTTCTCTTCTCTGTGGCAAGCTTGTTAAAAAATGAAACAGAGGTCACGAGCATAGTTTTCCTCTCTATAGCAACCTTGTTAAAAAATGAAACAAGAATCTGGGGATCGAACCTGGAACCCTGAGCATAGTTCTTTTCTTATGTCAAGCTCGTTAAAAAATGAAATAGTCACCTCTCTTGAACCTTATTTTCATTCACCCTTCTCCTTTTTCTCATCTAGTAGAGACATTGGTGCCAACCTCAAAGTCGGTGAATGAATTGAAGCTTGGAGGGCATGTCTCCAGCCTTTGATGATCATTCTGGAGTTAAGCCACTAGCTTTTCAAGATGGGGGCATATCGAGCTTAGTCTTTGTTCTTTCTCGTGCTCGTAAATACATGAGAATGCATCTGGGTAAACTTTTATCTCTTTTTCGGACCTGTATGGATACACGAAAAAGGAACCCCCTGGAGTCGTCTTTAAGCTCTTTTCAAACTCTCTAAACATGAAAAGATTGTCGAGTGATCTTGCTTCCTTTCCCACTCATTAAAAGATTTGGAAGGGTGTCTTTCGAGTGATAATTTATCTCTTTTTCGGCCTTACAAGACTAACATTATGAAAAAGGACAACATTGGAGTCTTCTTTAAGTCATTTCCAGACTCTCTAAAAATGAAAAATTATCAAGTTTACCTTCTCTGGACTCGTTAAACAATCATGCATTGAAGGGCCCATATGGGACCGAACCCTTACTTCTTCCAGTTCGTTAAACAAAGGAAGAGGAACTTACCGAAGGTGAGTTATATCGAGCATGTGTTACCCTCCTCGAGCTCGTTAAATTAAAAAGAGGTACTCGTCTATCTGGATGGGGGAAAGAATTGAAAGAAGCAAGCCAAGCAGTTTTTGAGAACATAACCAGTAACTCTTAGAGTCGCCCTTGAACATGACACTTTGTCTTTGTGCACATATTAATCCGTTGAACCTCTGCACTGAACCAATCCTCTGATTTTTTCTTACTCTATTGGGTCACCTGACAAAAGTCATAGTATCCATTGCATCATCATGTTTTGGTCCATGTCATGTTTCTATTGTTGTGCCTCAGTGTTCAAGGGAAGTATCTGCCTCGAGAGTCAGCCATCACAAATATCTTGTTTCAATACCCATGTCAGTCCATGTTCATTTGATCTACCAATTACATCTCTGTGTATGTTTCGTGTCGTTGATGGGGGATACATCAAGGCCCTCCTTCGACGAGTCTATTCCTGTCGACTTCAACACATTATCCAGGAACTAGACTTAGAAACCAGTTAGTACTTTGGGACATTCATGCCTCAATGGCAGGCCTCCTCACGTTTGACAGTGGCTTTACATAATTGACCTCTAATCGGATGATTCCACAGATGTTCAATTTCAGCTCATCCATTCACATTCGTTGGAATGTACTAGGGTACCTTGGGAATCATTGACATCAACGGTGATTTCCCTTGTGCTTGTTAACGGTTTACATCATTGACCATTAATCAAGTGGTTTCTGCCATGTTCGACATCAGGACATCTATTCACATGGTTAGATTCATACTACATCAGGATCGGTGAGAAGACCCTGGGTTGAGTGATCACTCTGATATGTACTTTGCCCAGGTTGTGACAGAGTTTCTCTTTAACATTGACACATATACTGTCACATAGATCCACTTTGTATTGGTCATGGCTATGTCTTGTCATCTCGTATATCCACTGTGTATTCTTCGCGGCTACGATCAGTTCAGGTCATAGGAGTATAGATCCATAGTGTATCTTCGGTGGCTATACCTTTTATCAATATAATTATGGATCCATAGTGTATTTTATGGTGGCCATATCTTGCAAGTCTTTATCACCCAAGCATAGGTATGCCTGCCTTGGGTTTGAAACATGTCATAATATTTGTTGGATGTTTGTGTGCAGCTTCTATCAAGTTCTCTGCGTCTACACCCTTGATTTAAATATTTTTAGAGTGTTTCGGACATCATTCTCTCTTCTGACCTCGCACTTTAGGGGGCATTATGTTACACATGAAATTAGCACACCTAGGTACTTCGCCCTAAGTGTCGTAAAATGACATATAAGTGTCTCATACACTTTGACACCATGGAATAACCTATGTCACAATCCCTAGTCAATGTGGAGGAGGGATATATTACATGAAGGCAAAAATACTAAGTACACATGAATTATTATTAATATTCATGGGAAATAAATTGATTAAGTGAGAGAATCAAGTGCACATGAATTATTATTAATATTCATGAAAAATAAAGTAATTAAGTGTGAGAATCCACCTCACATTTGGTTTCCTATTTTTTAGGGAAGGTGGAGGATCTCATGGATGGTTGAAATATTTCCTCCTTAAAATCCTTGAGAGATATTTCCTCCCCAAAATCCTTGAGAGATATTTCCTCCCCAAAATCCTTAAGAGATATTTTCTCCCTAAATATCTTAGAGATCCCTTTCTTAGTGGATCTGATGAGAGATCCTCTCCATGGTGGTTAATCCTCCAAATCCTATATAATGAGGGATTTCCATGGAGGAAAGGGGGATGGAGATTGAGAATTATACCAAACTTATGATCTCATGAGTGGTATTGAAAGGAGATGAAAAGAATTGTGAAGCATATAACTTATGATCTCATGAGGGAGATGTCATTTGGAGCATCAACATTTTGTGTGTGGACTGTTTAAGCAAGGGTTTGGACAAGGAGAGCTTGGTGAAGTTGTTGCACTACATCCATGGCTATAAGTAACACTTTGTTCTCATCAATATAATCAATGCTTGGCATGTTTATTTCAAACTTGTACTTGTTCCATATAAGTTTGTCTACAGTAGATGGATCTATGTTTTAGTTAATCTCAGTAAAGTAGGAAGTTGTTTGTACTTTTGTTTGTCTTGCAGGATCTACCAAGGAGCTCAAGATTGAAGCACATCCTGGACCTTGCAGGGACAAACGAGGTTCATTAGGTACATGCTTTTCTCCTCTTTTGTTCATCAGCTTGATTAGATCTAAAAAGAAGTTAGTGTCCATGTTAAGCACCTTCTGTCTTAGAGTTAAGGGTCTAGCTCTCAAGAGGAAATCTACCTATCCGTAGGGAGATTTTCCTACAATGGTCCTGCAACCACCCCTCCCTCTACCTCGGGTGAGACTTCATCTGCTTCGTAGGTGTTGCCGAAAAGGCCGGTAGTTAGGGTTTTGTTGGTGTGTTGTTGTAGCGTTGAACCCTGGGTCTGCCCCTGTGCCATCAATAATCATATCTCGAAGACCTTCTTCATCACTTTCCTCATAGTTAATCAAATCTTTATGAGAACATAGAACAACAAATGTATCATAACAACAACTAAGTGAGTCACCTACAATAATGCAAGATCTATCCAAAGCCTTGTTATCATCAATTTCATCATTAATGTAATTCCCAACATCATCTTTTTGAATAAAAGGATCAGAAGAAGACTCATATATAACTGAATCTTCCTCCACTTCCTCGATAGAAAAATCCCTACTAGTAGAAGAACTAATAAGTGATTGTCGAATATGAGATCCAAATTCTTCACAACAGTTTTCAAAAAGTAAATCAGCTAGAAAAAAACATTTACAATGCTTACTGAATGCAACATGGAACTATTCCAGAGAGGAGATGCTAGCAGGGGGGAAGGATCGATACCACTCACGAGCATCTCCCTCTAATGAGTACATGAACATCTTCATTAATACATCCTCATGATGTATTCCCCACTGATGCATGAGTTCATGAAACTCAAGCAAATGCTTAGCAGGGTTGTCATCTCTATGTTCTCTAAATCTGGGCAAGAAATCACCCCACTCGTCTATAGTAGGAACAACATTTGGAAAACCAGGAACATAAGAGAAATTAAAAGGAGAAAACCTCTGAGCCAAGATGGCTTCCATCTAAAAATATGACTTCTTAAAACTGTGGAGTCTCCATTGGATTCTTTAACCATGGAGTCGCCAGGTGAATGATATGCAGTCTGAATGTGTCTGGTCGTTTTTCACCATCAAAGATCATATATGATCGTTGTTTTTATCCCATGGAAAGATATTTTGTTATTATGTTCCCCGGTAAATACGCCATGAATGTTATCACTAAGAATCACGCTCAGATTGCAAGAGGATAAGCCCAGTACCCATCAAAATGTTTGTGGAGGTAGGTTTATGATTGGAGGTCAAATGGACAAAACTCAGTACAAGAATGTTTTAACACAGAAACTGGACAAGCAATGAATAGGGAAATGAGGTCCTCATTAACTTCAGTCAGTGGTTTAAGTTTAAATGTGAGCAGAAGGAAGACTTAGTGAGAAAGGTGGACAAGTCTTCCATGAGCATCTAACTTTCAAACATCTTGGTGAAGAAAAACTCAGGCTCAAAAGCACTCTTGGAATTAAGTTTCAGATGCTGAAATATATCACAGTGACATAATAATCAAACCTCCATTACTATGCGACTACAACAACTCATCTGGATCCTCCATGCATGAGCATTACAACATAAGAAGAAATAAGATAACAAAGAAACTCATTGAAACTCATCACAACAATACTGTAATCAAACCTACATTACAATACGACTACAACCCTCATCTGGATCCTCCATGCACGAGTGTTTCAACACAGATTAAACAAGATAATGAAAGAAAGTGACTTCTATTAATGCAAAAGTCTCAAGTCTCATACAAAACCAGAGAACAACTTTGTTATCAAAATATTCCAAAATAGGGAGCTCTGCTCAACATGTTGACGACCATAGAAAAATCTTGAAATGATCTATTTATACTCAAATCAGTCCACAACTACTAGGAGTGTGATCTGGCCATCTCATTCAAGGTTTTACATATGTGCATCCTTCTATCAGAATATGCATGTATCCTTCTATCAGACGTGAATTCAGATTAGCATGGGCCTGCAGGAAAAACCGTCCATAGGGGTACCTCGGGCTGACAGTTCTGTCTCCACGGCCAGACCCTCCATGCCTTCTATTTATGGAGTGAGTCGAGGTTTCAACCACCACTCCTTTTTCATTAACTTCTTTTTTTCTTGGGATCACGACAAGGCTTAATGCCTAGGGAGCGAACACGTGCTACTCTCGGATTTATCGTTTTATAAGCACATGAATGCAAGGTCGTCGAAGGAGGTTTGTACCCACACCAATTTTGAGCCTGAAATTCACCACCTTCCGCCATGTAGATCCTTTACTATACCACGGCTTCGATTGTGGGACCGCTCAAGGATTTTAATGCATGAGCAAGTTGCGTCCCCGAAATGAAGCCTGGTTGTTGATCTAGTCACATTCCGCAATCTGGGCAGCCCTCCCAATTTAGCGCCCCCACTAAATTTTATCTGCCTGCAAACTTTAGAATCATTCTAACCGTGCTTGGAGATGGCACTAATTTTGGAACTGAACAAGAACACTTCCCAGAGGATGATCTAACATGGTGGTATGACATCACTATGATGACGTGTCATGAAAAGAGAGGTGACACGTGTCGGCACCAAATGGATGCCATGTGTCATGATTGATGAGAGCACCACATGTCTGAAATGATGACTTCTACGTACTTTGGCACTTCAGAGCTCGGGGGTGATCTACATGTAGAGTTGGAGCTCCAAAGTGAACGACGATCGTCGATCTGAGGAGGACACACTGCAGGGATCTGTGGACTCCGGGAAAAACTACTTCAGAGGAAAATGGGAGCGGGGAAGATGAAACTCCCAAAGCTCAAACTTTCGAAGTAAATCATGACAGTCCAATGGAGAAGGATGCATGACGCTTGATATTTAACTCTGGGAGAAAATACTCCAGATGAAATCGAGAGTGGAGATGTTGAAACTCCCAAAGTCCGAAGTCCTAAAATAAATCGTGATCGTCTTCTAGATGAGGATGCATGGTGCTTGATTTGCAACTCTAGGGCTTTTGCCTAGCCACTAAACCTCATGCAACTTTGACATTTTGAATGCATGAGAGTCACTAATCTAAGATGTATATGGGATCTTCGTCGTTCAAAACTGAATCTGTCTGTTTGCTTTTATTTCAAGCCTGAAATGGATTGCTTTTGAATGTTTCATTTGCACTCTTTCTGCGCAAACAAAGGACTTGGTCATCATGCGACCCTTGACAACTTTATGTGATAACAGAACCCACGATTACAAAGAAGTACAGAAGAACGTGTTGAACTAAAAACTGTTAAGAGGAGCTAGTTGGAATAGGTGGGTGGCCACCAATATCCACCTGGATTATTCGTCCCCCCTTAGGAAGAAATGGTCTCCATTGTGTTGAGTTCCCCCATCAGCTGAGGAAAATTCTACTGAATTTGGCCCCGGGTGAGCCACTTTACTTGGTGTAGGATTTGTGATGCCTTGACAACCCGATAAAGTTGGATCCTCTGCTGGCAAGTGCCCTTGATCTGTGTGTCCATGATTTGATCAGTGGATGCATGTTCCATGCAATCAGGGTCGAACTCCTTTGGTGTCAGTTGTTCTAAGATCTCTGAAGTGTCCAATAATGGTGGAAAATATGGTCGGGGGAGGTCCACATTTAATATTGGGTGCAAGCCAAAGAAGGGTGGAGTGTTGAGCTCAAAATCATTGCTACCCACAACCTTGGTGATATTTTAAGGCCCATAGTGAAGGGGGTGAATCTTCCAATGGGGCCCTATAAGACACTCCTTCTACAAATGTAACTAGATTTTGTCTCCAAACTGAAACTGGTGTGATACCCTATGTTGATCATGGCACTGCTTGTACTTAGCATTGGCTTTCTGCAAAATCTCATGGACCTGTTGGCGGATGTGATAAATCCGCTCAATGAATATGGTGGCTTTGTTGGTCTCATACTGAGCATGAGAATATTTTGTCTGTGTGGTTGCAAGAGGTAGTGCAACATCAATGGGACCCAAGGGTTGGAATCCCAACCCCACCTGAAATGGGCTATGGCCGGTGGAGCTATGGACAGCCCTATTGTAATTGTGTTGAACATAGGGGAGACTCTCAACCCATGTACATGGATGCTTAGAGTTTTACATGTGCAGGATGTGCACAGTCATCCAATTGACGACATCTTTTTGGTTGTTTGTTTGGGGGTGGAAAGAAGTGAATTTAGTGAGCTTGGTGTCCAACAGTGACCAAAGACTCGACCAAAATGTGCTAAGGAATCAATTGTCTCGATCAGAGATGATGGTATGTGGTATCCCAAAATGGACCCACACTCATTTGAAGAAGAGCTTGGCAGTATCTATCGCTGTGATATTCTTCTTGCAGGTTGTGAGGATGGCCATCTTCGAAAACCGATCAACGACAATGTTATCACCATAACAATTTTCGGATGGAATCCAAGTTGCAAAATTTTAGCGAAGAACTATATTGCTATGGAAGTATGATAGTTTGGAGGATCATGTTATATCTGGCGGCATATGGACAAGTATAGAGGAGGCATGAAAGGTAGGACTCGGCAGACCGTCGATCTTGAAAGCGGCCTGGATCAATGGCTAAGGCGCATATCAGGGAATGAAGCAGCGCAGAAAATAATCATTCGAAGGCGGGTTGGGGAAAACCATCATGGTTTTATCCATGGACGCGTGGCGCCTCTAGAGGTACATTGGGGTGAAAAGAAGTCTGACTAAAACCACTTTCTCCAACCCCCGATGTCAAAAGTTGTTGGATCAAGGTGGACTGTAGATCTTAGAGCGATCCAGATCAATGGTTGAAGATCATATTGGCGATTGAAGTAGCGCAAATATTAATCAGTCGAGGGTGGGTCGGGGAAATCATGGTTTTATTCGTGGACACGTGGCACCTCTAGAGGTACATCAAGGCAAAAAGAAGTCTGCCTAAAACCGTTTCCTCTAACCCCCGATGTCGATGGGCGGATATAAAAGGAAGACCCCCGACATTATTTTATGATATTTTGAAGCATTCAAATGTTCAGAAATTGGCGCAAAGCATCCATTTGAAACTCAGGCTCAGAACTAAATCAGATTTGTGCTTCCTTTGTCGATTAACAAGTATTTTTCACCATGGCCGCTAATCCTGTTGTTTTATCCGTGAATGAACAAGACATCTCCTCCAGAGAAGAAGACCTAATTGACAGAGACTCCCTCGTTTTCGACACAGAGATAACAATTTCGCTCGTTTCTATATCCAAATCAAATTTGTTATACAATATAGGAATGCGCATACCTTTCCTCGCAGCGGCTCAAGCCTCCATCACCCCTTACGTCATAGAAGTAGTCTTTCCTTTCCCTAAATTTGTAAGTTGGTGTGTAGAGTGATATTCTCAGGAAGAAAGAGTCATTTTGAATAAATTAGGGTCAGAGGTTTTATGTGAAATAGATAGTCCATCTCTCTGGCACACCCTCAGTATACCATAATCCTCCCCCACAGTGTTAGAGCCCTTCGAGGAATAGATAATGATCACGATCTATAGAGAATGCCCACCAGAAGTAAAAACCTTGTTTCTTCGACCATTGTCAAGCCTAAACACCATTCAGAGATTCTTCCATTACCTGCCAGTGTAAGCGTCATGGTCATCGAAGTCCAGTGGGCTTGTCCTCTGATAAGTCAAATTTTAGGGTTGGACAACAACAAGTTTGTGGTAGAAGTCATGTTAGATTTCCTGTTGATTTTCTTTCTGTCTAGTCGGTCGGTATGTGTCAGTTTTGACAAATTTATTGCTGACAATATGCATCAATAGCTGGTTAACTTCAATTCATTGAGACACTTCAGATCCTACACACACTTGTTGAGAATGTTTCTAGAATCTAACAAAACCGAATTTCTTGAGACTGCATTTATTTCGACTAAGTGTAAAAGGATCACCATGATTATTTTCATCAATAAGATTGTGTCTGGGGTGTACAGTCTTATTTTCAGTTCAGACCTGCCAAGGGTTCTGAGGAAATGAAGATCTCTTTACAACCAAATCCAGAGAGCAAGATAGGAGATTGGATGTTGTTCATACAATCTACTGATCTGGGTATATGGCTATCAAGAAGGACCTTATCTTTTACCAGTCTTTCTGACTCCCAGAATCTTTACTTTGGAGTTCATAAGACAAAGGATCATCTCAGAGACAGAGCATTTTTTGAAAGTGCACAAGGCTTCTAACTTAAAGTTTCCTTTCATAGTTGGACCCTTTGTGATAAAGAACAAGTCTTGTTTGCCTCAGATCCAATCCAAACTCACTGAATTTGGGTTCACGCAGTTGCAGGGGAGAAAATATGATCTGCATTATATCATATTGAAGAGGAGATTGGCGAGAAAACAAGGCTCCTATGAACATGAGCAGGTTGAAGGATTCGATAAGCTAGCCAATCTAGAAACCTGTGTAGATATGGAGGTCACTCTGCAGCATGATCAGAAAAAACATACAGAAACACCCTCTCAGCAGAGCCCAATGTTTATGGATAAATTCGTGAGTGCGGACATAGACCAATCTCCCCAAGATCCACCTGGATATGGAACAAACCGTAACAGAATACTACTCTTTCCCTAGATCTAACTATTGAATGAACTAAGAGAAATGGATCGTGTTCATACCTTATAAACGCTCTCCTTTAATCTCTGTTGTTCCTCGCTCTGCTCCGATGCTCTTGTGTCGTCCAATCACAACAACACAAACCAATCACAACAAGGGCATTAATATATTCAATACTTAGTCTATACATGTGATCAAGGAATCATGTAATAAGATGACATCATCATTATGG
>ML779654.1:737204-758053 GCA_009831015.1 Picea engelmannii
CCCCCACTTCAAAAAAAAAAAAATGAATACAGACAAATGGTGAAAGGAAATTCATTATATTGATTGCCCTCATATCAACATTTAAATGCTTGGAAACAATGAAGTGGTGAAAGGAAATTCAATGTGGGAGTCGGATAACTTCACCGGAGCACTAAAAAGGCTCACTGGCAGTGAAGCAATATCCTCATATATGATAAAAGTTGTTATACATGAGTTACAAAATGCTCTGGTAATTTCTCTTCTTTTCAGCTGGATTTTCATCATAGGTTTTTGGGATCTCCTTACCGAACACAGTGCAAATACTTACCTTGATGCAAACATAATCACGTGAAACCTGATAGGATGGTTGATTCGGTTTTGATTATCTTACACAGTTTTGAGGTCAGTTTCAGGAGAATAAATCTATTGAAAACTCGGCTCAAGATAGTCAGAATTTTTGTTTTTGAAGAGTTTTCAAGGTTAACGTTGAGGCCCTAATCTTGTTCGGTTTTTCTCTTAATTTGTCTCACAGAGCCAAATCATTGACTCCATTACCCAATGAATGCACTTGGTCTACATGTTCTTCTCGTCCCACAAGGAGACGAGATCCCTAGATGGAGCCTAATGTTGACACAAATTTTAAACTTTTCTACCCTTTAAAACTGAAGCTTCATCTTTTCCTAAGTCATGGAGCCATCCTTAGTCCAAAAAAGGGAGACAGAGTCTTTCTTTCCTTTACTGGTTTCGAGATTCGGTTTTTCTCGAGGTATGATCTTCAACCATCCCAATTTCCCGGTGTCGAAATCTCGAAATCGTTTAACATATTAAAAAATCAAAAAAAGGGGGGGGGGAGAAACAAATGTTACATTTTTCGTCGCTTTCCACAAAGTTCTCTTTAATCCATAAATAATTAAACTCCTAAACGCAATCATCTTTCCCTTAGTCTTTCGCGATTCAGATTTCTTTCTACTAAAGCGTTTTCGAACTCTCAACCTTCGAACTCCCGATCCTTGATTTTTCAAAAAGTAAAAGTAAAAAATAATTAATCAGTAATCTTGACTAGTTAAAGCTTTAATATGTGATTAGCGCCTCACTAATCCCATCGCAATTTCGCGATCCGGGGTTTGCTTATGTATCTCCTGACAACAGGATCCCCGAAGTTCCGAAATGCGAAATCACGTTTTCTTTAAACAAAGTCTAAGATTAAGGTTAAGTTTTTTTCAAAACTTGATTAGTGATATCTAAGCTGCTTTTCGCATTTCGGGAATTGAGGAAGGCAGTGATTTTCGAAATTCCAGTTTTGAAATCGCCGATATACGGCAGTATTAATAACGGATAAATGAAGATATTTTTGACACGAAAGCGTATCTCCAGGCATATATTTCCATTAAAGCATTAATTTTTCATCGTCTGTATCAGCACGCTTGTCATAACATAAATTAAGGGTTAATAAAAGTCATGTGTTTCGAACTTCAATCTTATCCTTTACATCTGTAGAAAATCGCATTTATCCAGTTTTATACACATTTTCTCTGTAAACAGGTTTCTAGTCCAATGCAAACATCATGGCACCTAAGAAATCACCCAAGAAAAGCGAGGAAGTTGCAGAAAGCTCGAGTCCAGTCGGAGATGTTGTATCTGATACAACACTACATGCCATCGATTCCATAAAATCTCGGAGGCAAATTTTCGAAACTTTGGATTATGAAATTAAGAATTTCCCTCATGATGCCGACAACAAACTCCAAGACATAGCAGAGTCTGAGCTTCACAAAGTAGCTACACAATCGCGACTCATGACTTATAATAACATGATCAGTTGGTCCTTAGAGCGAACAGATGTGTAGACGAGAAGCATTCTGGACAGTCGAGGGGTCTTTATTGGCTCTTTCAGACTGGAGCATATACAAGTAATGTATAAACTATCTCCCAGTCAAAAGTATATTTATAATAAAGATTTCGTGAGTGATTTTCAAAAGAAAGAATGTTTCGAGTCAGACCAAACGTATCCTAGCATAATCAGACTGGTAGAGACACGAAGCAAAATTCAGGGTCGACACCTATGGTGTTTACACCATACCCTCTTTAAATGAGTATATGGTCTATGTGGCGATGATGTTATGTAGATTTTTCAGGAAGAAAAGTCCTACCCATTTCCCTGCAGAATGGGTACCTCTTTTGCACGAGGCAGCAAAAGGTTACAACTTCAATTGGGATAAGATTTTATTCGATAACATAATGAAGGAGGTCATGGAATATTAGACTGAAAGATCCAAAGGTCGACCAGTAGCCTTTTATATGTCTGCATACATCATGGATGTTATATGCTTCACAACTCCTTTCCCTTTGATGAATTGGAGTTGGAATCCGACTTACCCGGAACCTATTCATGAATATCATTCTAAACTTTGGGAAGAAAATGTCAAGGACTCATTCTATGAAATATGTTATTTCGTGGTGAGACCACTACATCAGATGTTGTACAGATGTACACCTCCGTGCATTTCAGAGTTGGTCATAGGAAGCCTCAGGGCAGTTGCTGACTGGTTTATAGAGGAGAATTTCTCCTACATCAGAGTTTTTGGATGTTCAATCCCTCCACATGCACTCCCAAAATTCCTCCCTGATAGAGTGGTGTGCAGGGAGGTAGCTCATCAAATAGTAACAGGTGGAATTGGAATAGAACTAAAGACGGCTCAAAAGAAGTCTTGGTCAGTTTTTCCCATTCAGATTGAGAAATTTTCACTTCTCAACTTGGGTCATTCCAAAGTTGAAGCGACAGTGCTGGAGGAAGTCAAGTTGGTAGACCTCGAACACAGGAAGCACGACCCTTACCAGTTAGTGGGAAAACACATGGTCCACTATAATATGAAGGCTTATGAACATGAGAAGTCCTCTTGTGATGACATGTTCAAAGGGAATAAGACCTATGAGGAGGTGTTAGAGAGGGTACAGACACTGTCGTTCGACTTGCAAGCTAGTTTTCATACCTTCCAGAAGCATAGACTGAGTGGTCTGCCCAAATTACTACAAGGAGAAGCAATCACCCTTCCTCAGGAACAAGAGGATACTCCTCTAGGCTTTGGACAAGAAACACAGGATAAAGTCAACCCTAAGAAAATTTCACAAGAAAAAGAAATGTCTTCACAAAATGAAGAGGTCTTACAGACAGAAAATCCAGAGACGGAAACAAAGAGGAAGTCTGGGACACCTCCCGAGTCCAGTAAGTCCACTCCCCCTTCATCACCTGTTGTTGATGTCAATATACCTAAGGCCATAGGAGAAACAAGATCTACAGAGCTAGGAAGTCCCATAGCTTCCTTAACCCCTTTACAGTCCACCTTTGGACTCCCACAGATGGGAGCCATATATGTTAGTGATCTCACCCCTATCTCCAGAGATGAGATCCCTCCTTCTTATTATTTTTTCAGCAAAAAGAGGAAGGTTGTCCTAAAACAAGAGATGTATATGAGAGAGGGGGGTATGGTGAAGAAGCATAGGGCCTTGGTAGATGGCCAGAATTGGGAAGAGGAGGATTTTGATACAAAGGTACCAGGCTCCATGGGAGCCATGGAAACAACAAACCTTTTTACTGTGGAAAACACGAGAACAAGGATAAAGAAGAGTAACCACATAATAGCTCAATTGCAAGACCAGTTAAAGAATGTTGAGAAAAACATTAGAGAAGAGGTGAATAAAATCTTGGAGCAGGCCAGAGCTGTTGAAAGGCAAGAAATTCAATCACTCAAATCAATCCTGGATGAAATGAACCAGAGGATACAAGCAAGTCAGGTGCAGGTTACTCAGCAAAAGGAGCTCGTAAAATAGTTACAGGCTAAGTTAAATTTGACAGAAGGTCGGGTTGTAAACTTAAAGGCTTTCCAAACCCTCTCGCTAGAAGCACATACAAAGATAGAAGCTGAGCATCAGAAATGGATCTCCAAAATAGAGATCATCCAGAATTACTTTCAAGAGATAAGCAAATCCCTTGATAATATTATTTTACTGGAAAAGGAGGCTAAAGCAGCAAGGAATACCTTCCATAAAGTAGTTGCATGTTCAGGAAACAGAGAGATGTCGAAAAATATAAATCTTTATGTCACAGAATAGATAAGAGGAGACATCATGCTCAAGGTATGGGAAACAAACATATCCGAAAACAAGAAGATAGTCAAAGAAATCAAAGACGATTGTGAGGAAATGTTTGATTCTTTGGATAAGAAAGTGTTAGGTATTGAAAGAAATGATTTCTCTGAGCCACTGGGGCAGATAAACATTATGAAACAATAGTTGAACTACAAAGAGGGCTTGAAGGAGATTCAAGCGGAAATTTCACAGTTGAAGGAAATCGATGCCAACCTAATAGACAGGTGGCTGGTACAGCCCAATTTAAAGTTGCAAGTGATCAGGTTTGTCGATAAAGGTTTTGAAGACCAGTTTCCAAAGGTACAAAGAAAGTTTTATCTATTTGAGACTAAGGATCTTCCAACACCTCCTAGAAATTTTGTTCATTTTCTGGAGAAATGTATTGAATGTATAGCATCAAAGGAGGGAGAGACTTCAACTAAACAATGAAGTATCATTTGAAAGCTTATACTATTGAAATGATCAAACAAAATTTAATCATGCAACGGTTAAGGTTGCAGTTTTGTAACTATTTTTCTCCTAAAAAGTAGGAGATTGCTAACCATCAAGTATTGATGACCTTGTATAAATGCAAGAGTCGAAGACTGAAATATGGATTTTTTCTTTCTCTAAAAAGGCATTTTGACGAAGTAATTTTCAAGAGACTATGAATTAATAGAAATGCAGATTGAAGATTCCAGATTTTGTCACGTCTGAGTTATGTGTTCCCCTGCCTTTTCATCTTCCTTTCATATATCTAATTGATGAATGCTTGGCTATAATTTAGTACAAACTCTACTATGGAAATTATTATTCTTGTTATTTAAATCATTTACAGTTTTTCCTCTGTATTGGTTATTAGCAGATACAAGACCTGTAAATGTTTAGATTTCAATATCATATGCTTCATTAATATTTTTCTTGTTTCATAGTCTTCTGTTACAACGTGAGATTCCTCTTAAATTGACGCCTCACCTTGTTAATAGATTTATGTTTTTCCTCATATCATGCATGCTTTGTTTCCTTTAAATTTAACTCAGATACAAGAAACGGCCTACAATTTAGTCATCCTATTAATTCATGTTTTAAAATCATTCTCTTTACATTGTGAAATAGAGATAACGAAGCCTAAAAAGAAAACACGGAATTATATCTTCTTTACCTTTATCCTTCATGACAGTACTAGTTTCAAGGCAACCTAACATTGAACCCGGTCTTTCAAATCAAACCAGCATCGCTCTAAACTTATTTAACACTATCTTACAAACAACAAATAACTGGGTTGAGTTAGAATGTTCATGGGTAGCAATTGAGAGAGATATCAGTATTCAAGAAAACTGGGAATTTCGATAGAGACAATTGAGAAACCAACTATAGTCCTCACCTTTTAATCATTGATTTTTTGTCCTCAACTTCCTATGTCTTTTCAGATGCCTTGACAATATACTTTAGAACCTTAAAGTATAAACTCAAGAACAACAGATGGCACAAACAAACTGCGAACTCTTGGGAATAAACTTCACCGCAGATTTGTCAAACAATACAGCAGAGGAAGAAAGGGCGACTCCACAAATATATTTGAACTTTCTTGACTCTACATGGTATGTAGATATCATTTTTATGTTGAAAAATCTGCAGGCTCCTCCTGAGTATAGTAAAACAAAGGCTAGATTCTTGAAACTGAAGGCAACAAAATTTTGTATAGTAAATGAATCATTATATTGGAAATACCCAAGGGGAATTTTATTGAGTTGTTTGATAGAAGAAGAAGAAGAGAAAACCATCAAAGAGTTCCACAAAGGTGACTGTGGAGGTCATCATTATTGGAAGACGATTGTGCACAAAATTTTGACAGTTGGTTTTTATTGGCCTAGCATTTTTCCTGATGTTTATAAAGAAGTTTCAATGTGCCATGAATGTCAAATCTTCGATGGGAAAGGAAAATTGTAGTCTCTGTTGTTAAGACCCATTTTAGTAGAAGCTCCTTTCAGACAATGGGGCCTGGATTTTATAGGGGAGATACATCCATAGTTCTCAGCTCAACACAAATGGATCCTGACTGCAACATATTATTTTACTAAGTGGATCAAGGTTATTCCCACCAGACAGGCTATATATGATGTTATCATTTGATTCCTAGAAGACAATATCCTGTCCAGATTCAGATGCCCGGTCAAGATTATAACAGACAATGTAGCGGCCTTCAAGTCTAAAAAATTGGAGAAATTTTGCAGTGATTACAACATTACCCTTGGTCATTCCATGTCATATTATCCTCAAGGGAATGGGTTGGTTGAGTCTTCGAATAAAAGCTTGGTCAGAATCATCAAAAAAATGTTGCAAGAGAATAAAAAGGCATGGCACAAAAAGCTCATCCATGCACTGTGGGCTAACAGGATATCCCCAAAAAGATCTATTGCCACATCTCCTTTCCAGACCGTTTATGTTAGAGAAGCTATCTTTCGTACTACATTGGGATTGCCAGTAATGAAGTTGTTACAGGAGCAAGAAGCAGAAACAAATGTCGGTCGGAGAAGAGATGATGAGCTCATCAGCTTACAACAGACCAGAGAAAAGGCCTTCAATAACACCCAACTACGTCAAGACAAGATCAAAGAATCTTTCGATGGACATACCAAGGTAGATGACTTCAAACTAGGAGACTATGTACTAAAATGGGACGCCAGAAATGAAGATAAGGGTAAACATGGGAAATTTGATAACCTATGGCTGGGTCCATTTAAAATCACAGCTTATCGTGGGAGCAACGTCTATTTGTTAGAGGAAAGTAATGGAGAACTCGTTGGAGGAGGGCCTGTGAATGGCAGGTTCCTCAAGCATTACGTTGTTTGAAAAATCATCACCCCACCATTCATTGTATATAATCGTTCTACTTTTTCCTTTACACATGAAAGATTGGAATAAAAACATCATAGTTGAAGCCCAAGGTGAAGGCCCTGAGCTATGTTGGGCAGATTTTAAATTTTTGAATAAAGATCAACATATTCAGATCACAGCCCAATGGGTAGGAACTTAGTCTTTTGTTCTTTGCTACCTCGCAGGGAGGATAGAATCCCCAATTGGAGCCAATGTTATCACCATAACAATTTTCAGATGGAATCCAAGTTGCAAAATTTTAGTGAAGAACTATATTGTTATGGAAGTATGATAGTTTGGAGGATCAGGCTATATCTGGCGGTGTATGGACAAGTATAGTGGAGGCGCGAAAAGTAGGACTCGGCAGACCGTCGATTAGGCTATATCGGGGAATGAAGCAGCGCAGAAAATAATCATTTGAAGGCGGTCGGGGAAAACCGTCATGGTTTTATCCATGGACGCGTGGTGCCTCTAGAGGTACATCGGGGCGAAAAGCAGTCTGACTAAAACCACTTTCTCCAACCCCTGATGTTAAAACTTGTTGGATCAAGGTGGACCATAGATCTTAGAGTGATCCAGATCAACAGTTGAAGCTCATATCGACGATTGAAGTAGTGCAAAGATTAATTAGTCGAGAGCGGGCCAGGGAAAACCATCACGGTTTTATCCGTGGACGTGTGGCGCTTCTAGAGGTACATTAGGGCGAAAAGAGGTTTGCCTAAAACCATTTTATCCAACCCCCGATGTCGATGGGAATATATAAAAGGAAGACCCCCGGCATTATTTTATGATATTTTGAAGCATTCAAGCGTTCGAAAATTGGCACAAAGCATCCATTTGAAATGCAGGCTCAGAACTGAATTAGATTCGTGCTTCCTTTGCCACTTAACAGGTATTTTTCACCATGGTCGCTAATCCTATTGTTTTATCCATGAATGAACAAGACATCTCCTCCAGAGAAGAATCCCTAATTGACAGAGACTCCGACGTTTTCGACACAAAGATAACAGTTTCACTCGTTTATGTATCCAGATCGAATTTGTTAGACAATATAGGAACACACATACCTTTCCTCGAAGTGGCTCAAGCCTCCATCACCCCTTACATCGTAGAAGTAGTCTTTCCTTTCCTTGAATTTGTAAGCTGGTGTGCAGAGCGATATTCTCAGGAAGAAAGAGTCATTTTGAATAAATTAGGGTCAAAGGTTTTATGTGAAATAGACAGTCCATCACTCCGGCACACCCTCAGTATACCAGAATCCTCCCCCACAGTGTCAGAGTCCTTCGAGGAATAGAAAATGATCACAATCTATAGAGAATGCCCACCAGAAGTAAAAACCCTATTTCTGCAGACCGTTGTCAAGCCTAAACACCATTCAGAGAGTCTGTTGTTATCTTCCAATGTAAGTGTCATGGTCATCGAAGTCCAGTGGGCTTGTTCTCTGCTAAGTCAAATTTTAGGGTTGGACAACGACAAGTTTGTGGTAGAAGTCATGTTAGGTTTCCTGTTGATTTTCTTTCTGTCTGGTCGGTCGGTCTGTGTCAGTTTTGACAAATTTATTGCTGACAATATGCATCAACAATTGGTTAACTTCAATTCATTGAGACACTTCAGATACTACGCACACTTGTTGAGAATGTTTCTAGAATCTAACAAAACTGAATTTCCTGAGACTGCATTTATTTCGACTGAGTGTAAAAGGATCACCATGCTTATTTTCATCAATAAGATTATGTTTGGGGTGTACAATCTTATTTTCGGTTCAAATCTGCCAAGGGTTCTGGAGGAAATGAAGAGCTCTTTACAACCAAATCCAGAGAGCAAGATAGGAGATTGGATGTTGTTCATACAATCTACTGTGATCTGGGTATATGGATATCAGGAAGGACCTTATCTTTTACTACTCTTTCTAACTCCCAGAATCTTTGCTTTGGAGTTCATAAGACAAAGGATCATCTCAGAGACAGAGCATTTTTTGAAAGCACACAAGGCTTCTAACTTAAAGTTTCCTTTCATAGTTAGACCCTTTGTGATAAATAACAAGTCTTGTTTGCCTCAGATCCAATCCAAACTCAATGAATTCAGGTTCATGCAGTTGTAGGGGAGAAAATATGATTCACATCAGATCATATCAAAGAGGATATTGGCGAGCAAACAAGGCCCCTATGAACATGAGCAAGTTGAAGGATTCAATAAGCTAGCCAATCTAGAAACCTGTGTAGATATGGAGGTCACTATGCAACATGATCAAACAAAACATACAGAAACAACCTCTCGGCAAAGCCCATCACAGAAACCTTCCCCTAGGTTGGTTGTCAAAGCTCCTAAAATGAGTGTCTATAACAAGAGGAGCAGTTAAGAGGCCCTGGGTGCCAGTAGCCAACAAGATACTCTCAAGAAAATGAAAATCACATCATCCTCTCAAATAGTCGACCTGGAAGAAGAAGAGCCCAAAGGGAAAACATGCATGGAGATGGTGGAAGGTGAAACCAAGAATGAAGATGTTGTTACATGAAGCATGCCACAAAGTGAAAGCAACACAAAGGTTTTTAGCAGTAGGAAACACATATTTAGCCAGACACCTGGGGCAGTTTATCAGTCCAAGGAAGATTTAATGAACCAGTATGTTGTGAAGGGAAGTATGGACAATAGTGAAATAAGAGACCTTTTATCTAAAGTAAAGAAGACTTCCCAGCATAAGGCTTCTTTACTCTCAGTCAGGGATGTGGAAAGAAAGACGTTTAACATAGCAGTGGCTGATGGTGATAAGGTCTCTGAGATCAAAATGCACTATGGAAATATTGGTACCCCTGACAAAGTAAATTTCCACAGGAATTTCAACGACATGTTATATTCTAATTATATGAGCTTAGGTCTGAGGGTTACAAGATTGACAATGCATGCACTCAAACTAAATGGACAATTGAAGCAGGAAAAGGTGTCTAGCAAAGCCTGGATGACACAGGTCAAAAGGTTAGAATCTGAAGGCCCTCAAGGGGTGACAACTTCTCTGGATGAGAAAGATAAAATGATCCAAAGCCTAAAGAAAAAGCTGAAGATGTCCCCTACATATCATCCACAGACAACAGAGCTGACTACTTTGGAACAAGAGAAGGAAACATTCAGACAAGAAGCACTCAATTACAAAGATAAAGTACTGCAGTTGGAAAAGGAGAAAGAGAATTGGTCACAAGCACAGGCAGTAACATCAGATATGGTTGTCATTGTACCTGCTAATATAGAGGTTGGGTCAAGCACTGAGGGGTTAGTCCAAGTTATGTCCCAGGTAAGCTTAAGAACAGGGGAGATCAAGGGTCTCAAAGAGGTCATAGAAAAGTTGAAACAAGAAATGAAAGTGAAAGATGAGAAGATGGCTCAACTCCACAGAGATAATCAAGATTTGCAAGAGAGTGAGCAAGCTGAAAACCAGGTTAAAGGGAAAAACACTATTACAGGGAGCCAAACATGTGATATGGGATGCTATTTTTGCAGAGGATGCTAAATTCAAGGTTTATTTAAATTTTATAAGTGACAAAGACAGTGTGGCTGCTACGGCAGGTGCACTGTTGTTAATGAAGTATTAGCCAAGAAGCCCTCTAAATGGGCCCAAAATTCTATTGACTTGTTAAATTATGTGCCAACTGCTGATCTCCAAACTATCAAGGTAAAGGACAGGACCGTGTTGATCATTTCAGTCAGGAGGATCATTGCCAAACACAACCTGCTCAGATCAGTCCAGAACAAAGCTATGCAAATGGAGCACAACATACATGAGTTTAAGGATGCATTTGAAAAATTGTTTATCAATGGCCTCCCACCATTTTTGGATGGCAAAGGTTCATTATACAATCAAGAAGACTACAATTCTCTCCTCATTCAGTGCAGAATGGACCATTCTAAATTTGTAGCTATGGAAGAAATTCTAAAAGGCCCAAGTCTGGTAGAGTATTTGGCTACAGAATTTGAAATTTTAAATGAGTTCAAAACAGTCAAAGTTGGCCTGCCGACTATGTCCGACGCCACGTGCATTGACTTGGAGATTTTGATTAAAGAGATGATGGACTACGAAATCCCCTCTGATTCGCAATGGAAGGAAATCGAGCGGCTGGGTAAGACAAAGTGCAATATCCCCGAAACCAATAAGTGATCCCCAGGTGTCACCAAATTTGTAGATCTGGCAGAAGACCAAAGCAAGACAGATGGCGCAGAGGAAGTCGATCAGTCAGAGAAATTGGTCCTCAATTTTGAAATGTTTTTTGTTAATCATTGTAAATCGGTTCATATACCAAAACTGTCAATCGGAATAGTTTTAGTCAGTCTCAGAAGTTGGAACACTTCAGTTTCAGCCATTGTAATCGAATTGTATAAATACTGGGACACTTGAATGAATTAATGTTGGCAGAAGTGCAAGAGCACCTTTTGGTTGTATCAAACTCTATTTATAAATTTTCTGAATTTGAATTGAATATAAATGTAGAAGATTTTGAAGTCTCTATGAAAAGATTCTAAAAGGTGGTGATAAGAGCTTTGTTTCCCTTCATCGTCTATATTTCATGTAACTTGTCATTTCATTTACATTTTCTTCTATTTAAATTAGAGAGTTAAAGGCCCAGAATTCATCTTGTGATGCTCTTGCCTTAAGCAATTTAAACTGTGTGATTGTCTTCTTAACTAATTCAGAATTCATTTCAGTAATGCTCTGATGCAGTTATTTGTTTTCTTTATCTTCCTACACTCTATTTAAATTTAAGAATAACTCAGATTCATCGCCTCATTTAGCCTTTATCCTCTGAAGAGTTCTATCAGTTGATATATTGTTTTCATTCACTTTCAGAATTTTGACTCCATAGCTCTGAGTGTTCCTCCCCTTCCTTGCCAACAACTTTATTAAAAACCCACAAAACAAACCAAATCTAGCCACCAATTTCCAAAGAAGTATCAAGTGACACGAGAGATCCCTCTCTGAGTTGAGCAGGCTAGTGCCTCATCTCTAAAGCTGGTTGAAACAGTTACCTCTGTCGTTTGTCTATTTAGCCGGATAAAATTTAAAGAGTGCTAACAGACCACAAATACACAATCATTGCCTTGCTTGATTGACGAAAGGCCAGACATGTAATCCATCGAGATGGATTCCCAAGGATTCTTGGGAGTAGGAAGAGGGGTGTATAAGCCTTGCTTCTTGATGGTTGGCTTGGCAATGGCACAGACACTGCAAGATCTAATATACTTGCTGACGTCTTGTTGAAGTTTTGGCCAATAAAAATGTTTATGTAGAATGACCACAATTTTCTCCACCCCAAAATGTCTTGCCATCCGACTGTAGTGGGCTTCCCAAATCAGATTTTCACGCTTGCTTGCCATAACATAGAGATGGCCCAGATGGTATAACAATTTGTATTGAATGTGAAAATTGATGACATTCACACCTATACCTAAGAGCTAATAGGTGGTGGCGAAGTTCGAATCTTGCTGATAAACTTGGGGCCACTCAGATGCCTCATGTCCATAGGAATGGAGCATAGTGGTGAGTGCAACCATGGGAGGTCGACTGAGGCAGTCAACGACATGATTTTTTCTCCCTGTCTTATACTTGATGTTGAGATGGAACTGCTACAGGTAGGTGGACCACTTCTAATGGTGGTCATTCTGCAATTTCCCATGTGTCTGTATGAACTGCAAAGGCTTGTGATCAGTGTGGATGATATCCTAGAATGTAATGTTTCCATTGACGACATGCGTGTACAATGGAATACATTTCATTGTCATAGGTGGGGTATTTCTAGACAGTATCTGAGAGTGTCTCACTATGGTATACCACCGGATGACTGTGCTAAGTGAGAACTACGCCTACAACATAGGCATATGCATCAGTCTCGATCTCGAATGGTTGTTGCAGATTAGGCAAGGAGAGTATTGGAGTTGAGCATAAGCCATGCTTCAGATCATCAAATGCTTGTTGTTGTTTCTTCCCCCAAATGAACTTTTCCCTGCCACCGCCCTTAGTCAATTGGTCGAGGGCCCATGCAATATGGGAGAGTCCAACACGAACCATCGGTAGAAGTTGGCCAATCCCAAGAAGCTCCGAAGCTCGGTTAGTGTGGTTGGGGCTGGCCAGTCATGAATGACTTGGATCTTAGCTGGATCAACATGTACCCCATGCTCATCAACAATGTAGCCCAAGTATTGGACCTTGTTCATGCCAAAGGAGCATTTTTCCAAGTTGGCATATAGCTTGTGTTTCCGCAGAGTGCTTAAAACCCACTGAATATGCCGCATGTGTTCCTCCCAAGTTCTGTTGAAGATGAGGATATCATCCAAATATATTGCCACAAAATAGTTGGTGAAGTGTCTCAATACATCATCCATCAACCTCATGAAAGTGGTTGGTACATTTATTAATCCAAAGGGCATGACCAACCATTCGAAGAGACCTTCTTTAGATTTGAAAGTTGTCTTCCATATATTAGTTGGTTCGATGGGAACCTAGTGGTAGCCAGACTTTAGGTCAATCTTGTTGAAGAACTTTTCCCCCTTGAGTTGGTCAAGAAGGTCATCAATCTTGGGAATTGGGTACCAGTTCCTGACTTTGATTTTGTTTAATGCTTTGTAATCAATGCAGAGTCACTAGGTCATGTCCTTCTTCTGCACTAGTACAATTGGAATTACGCAAGGGGAGGAGTTGGGTCTGATGTGCCCCTTTTGAAGAAGCTCTTGGATTTGACGCTTGATTTCGTCATTTTCCATCAGCGAGCGATGATAGACTGGTCCATTAGGAAGAGGTGCACCGGGGGTTAGATCAATTGGATGCTTGACTTGGTAGTGCATTGGTACCCTGGTGGGTGAGGAGAAGATGTCTTTGTACTCTTCCACGATCCCGTCCACTTGCTTCTACTGCAAAGAGAGGCTCTATGTAGAGGCCATGGATGTGGCAAAGACCTTCTGCTTACTATGAGCACAGATAAAAAAGAAGTCGAACTTCCCGGTCTGTGAAATGACCTTACTGCATTGCTTAGCAAAGATTAAAGAAATAGTGGTAGGCAACACTACCTCTGGTATCTTGTACAATTTTCTACCCAAAGTAATAATAGCACTGCAGGGTCTAGACTCATACACAATATGAGGCTTCCACAAATATGGTTGTCCTAAAAGAACATCACAAACTTCAAGGAGATCAATATCACACAATACCTCATCTTTGAAAGGCTTGATGTCGTAGGGCAGACAACACTGTTAGCTGACACAAATATCTCTTCCTCGACGAAGCCAGCCGATGGTGTAGGGTTGTGGGTGCGGTGTCATCGACAGGTCCAATCGCTTGATGACCTCTGCTGAGATCAGGTTCTTCTCACTATTGCTATCAACAATGAAATGGAGCAGAGCCCCCTTTACCCACATCTGTGAGTGAAAGAGGCGTTCCCCTTCCTCTAGTTCTTCTGGTTCACTTAGCTGGACTTTGGTGGTAGCGACAATGGCACTGGGTTCAACATCGGTGATCTGCTTCCCTCCTTCTAGATTTGATTCAGAGTTATAATCGGCCTTGGACTCGATCGCCTTCAGCTCGGCCATGAGTGACTGCTTGGAGCGACATTCTTCAGTGTGGTGCCAAGGGATTTTATGGTATTCACACCATTTTCCCGTGTCCTTCGTCTTTTCATTGCCCTTCCTGTGTTGTGGCTTGGACTAGTTGTCCTGAGAGTGACCAGATTTGCTTTGTCCCTTGTTGTGTGGGTTGGGGTTGTCTTTGCCCTACTTCGGTTGTGAGGAGTTTGTAGATCCAAACTCTTGCCTCTTCTGCTTAAATTTATGCTCGATCTTGACAACATATCTATATGCCATACCCAAGGAGGCAATGTCCAAAAACTCCATTTATGTTTGAATGTATCTATGCAATCAGTCACAGTATTTGAGCACCAGATGTCGCTTAGAGTCTTTGATACCCAATTTGGTGCGTAGGGTATGGAAAATATTGGTGAAATCTAGTAATGTATGGTCCCTTTCTTGATGTAGGGTGGTCCATCTAGTGTATTGGTCCTCGTAGCTTCCAACGTGGTAGTATTGTTCTTCAATGGCATCCCGAAAGGAATCCCATGTAGGGGAAACCACAAATATTGCAGATTCCTCTATGGCCCTTTGCTTCAAGTAAGTATCCCACCAGTCTTTAACATGGGGGACAACCTTGAGAAGTGCAAAAGTAATCTTTTCCCTATCGAAAAAATTGTGGATCAAAAAATACCCTTCAAGTAGATTCAACCATTTATCTACAACATCTGCATCTATCAGTCCTTCAAATAATGGAATATCAAAATTTACCTGTACCTTGAAGGGGGTTGCATGGTCGCTTGATGAAGATGATTCTCCTGTGGGAAGTCGTCGAAGGATCTGCACAAAGTTGTCCATAATTTTGTTCCTTTGTCGCGTGAGGGCTTCCTCGAGCAACATTTTAAAAGGATCTCCTGCTCCATCATATTTCTTTTCGTCCCCCATGGGTTGTTGTCGGGCTTGGGATGGCCGATCTTGCAATGACTCGATTGGTTCGAGTCCCAACTTCTTGTACCTAGATCTTGTCGGAGACATGCACCAAGAAAAATAAATGAAGAACAGACCACTCTGATACCACTGATCCAGATTTAGGAGCAGAACAGACTGATTAACAAACTAAATACAATAAACACAGAGATATGAAGAACAACAAAGATATCCAGTGAACAATATCTTCTATTGAATAAATGAAATAGGCTGAAACTATAAAACTGTAGAACTAAAACACTTGCTCGAATGGTGGTATCTATCTCTGAGAAGAGATGTGGCTGCTACACACATTCGTCTGAGCAGAATGATTACAATAAGGCTCCAAAGGCCTTTTTAATATTACTCATGAATGCCAAAACCCTAGACATCCAAAAACCTAACCCTAAGAGATGAAACGACAAAAGTTATGTGGGCACCTATGGGTAAGTTGGTACCTTAACTTCCCGGGGTCGTAACTTTTGCATACGACCTTCGTTTTAGGCACGTGATAGCCTGTTGGAAATGTGTTTTAAAGAACTACACGTTACGTCGTCAAACTCTGACTCTGTCTATTATTTGACTGTGGTGAGCCAAAAAAACACTGTTTAGGGCCCTAAAACGGCCCTAGAAGTACATCAAGATGTGCTGACATGAAAACATACAAAATAAGACACTTGGATTAGGTGGGAGGCCACTAGTTTCCACCTGGAAGATGTGTAGGGCTTCAGACAACCCCATAAGTGTAGAACCAACAATTACAACGAAGTACAAAAGGACATGTTGAACTAAAAATTGTCAAGAGGAGCCAGTTGGAATAGGTGTGTGGCCACCAATATCCACCTGGATCACTCCCTCTTCCCACTAAGCTCAAGACCTCCACTAGTTTATCAAGCACTTTCCCAACTAGATTTCCTTTACACAAGGGAGTCCCTTCTCTACTTTACAATTCCTTGGTGACCTCCCCTTACCAGTGTTAGTTTATTTCCAGTAAGCACCAAGTCACGATCCTCTATTCCTCCAGTTTGGATATGGGTCTTCTATATTCTAGGGTGACCATTCAACTCTTGGGAAAGCTTTCTATTTTCTTCAAGAAAACTTCCCAACCTTCTATTTGCTCATATATTATGCATGAGCCTAGTCTGCTCAAGCACATTACCATTTGTTTGTGAGTTTGCGACTCACCTATGTGATTTTTGGGTATTTGGTGTGTGTGTCTCGTCTTTTGTGTCTACATGCTCTGTGTGTTTTTTGTGTGTTTCCTTCTACCTTGCATCTATGTGATGTTCTCTACCTTTGCCCTCTTCTTCTTCATTCCTTCTTCACCATTGGAATGTTATCCTTACCCTCGAGATCCCCGATGACTTCTGTAAGAAGTAAGCCCTCAAGGTTAGGCTCCCAAATCGAAGGGGAAAATATTATGTGTCCTTTTGGCTAAAGTCACAGTCAACCCTTCACTTTTCCAAGTACCAATTATCAGTTACAACTGCTCAACTACCCAACCTGATCACCATTAATAGGTTATGTGGGGTCAAGATAATCCTTGTACGCTAGACATGTTATGTATTCAAGTCATGTAGGTGTAGGCTAGATTGCTCAACAAGCTTCCTATTTTCTTCATTACAACTTCCCGGTTCCACCTCACCAGTCCCACTTGTGGTATCATGGCCAATACTGCAAAGTTTCCTTCTTAGTTAGTTGTATGGTGTTTCCTTATCATAAACATAATTACATGCTTCATTAATCACAATACATGAAGTCTTAACATAATTATAGCCATGGGAGAAAATGGGGTGTTACAACCCTAACCCCAGAAGATGAAATGCCAAAAGGTTTGTGGGCCCCGATGTGGTTAGTTGATACATCAACTTCCAGGGGGCGTAACTTTTGCATATGATCTTCGTTTCGGGTGCTTGGTAGCCCGTTGAAAAGGTCTAGTCGAGAAGTACACATTCATAATGGCACAATACACACCTTTTCCTCTCTACTGGGTGCTACCACACCAAAATAAAATTCATTTAGGGCCTCAAAACGACCCCATAAGTTTGGGACCCAAAAAAACTGTAGAAAAACTACCAAGATGTGGAACCATTTTGAATTAGTGGAACAAGTGGGTGGCCTTTAATATCCACCCGAATCACCTATGGCATGTTTGTTTCGTCAACATGGATCTTTACAGAAATGAATAATGCTCTTTGTTGCTAATCACCGACATGCATAAAGAATAATGGCTCTATTTCATATTTGGTCCACTACTTGACTACTTGCATTAGTAGACATACCTTTGTTCAACAAAGGCTCTCCAAATCTATTCTCAAGTTGCAAGTCATGTCCACACATCAAATGGAAAACATGTGGTAGCATTGTAACTATACTCTAATCATCAAATGGATGAATGCAACAATGTTGTCATGTATGGTATCAAAACTAATTGAAATGTTGTGTACTCATACAAACCTACAACAAAATGATAAACACCCAGCAATAAGCAATTGCAAGATTGGCTATAGAATCTAAACTAGTGAACAGAGCTAGGATTATAATGTAGATCTAATATAATTCTCGTGGTTTACATAGAATGTAAGAACATATTAAAACTATAACTATATCAAGCATACACAACCATTAATGCCACAAGACAACAAATATTTTTTTCTTACATTGGAAATCTAAATGGGAAAAGCATGTTCTATGGGATTTTCATTAAGAGTAATGCATAGAAAACCTTATGCATTTCTACTCACTAGCATAAACAAATTTATAGGTGGATTGAACCCAACAACAATCTTTCCTCATGTGTGGTTGGGCACATTGTCTCCCTTGCCCTACAATCTTTGAGTTGACCGCCACTTAGCAAGATATCCTCTCTACAACTACCCTTGTTCATTTCCTCTTAGTCTCTTCTCTCTTATCTTCCATCCAAAGCCCTTCTTCTCCACAACCTTCATTTTTAATGGGTTGCCTTGGAAGGCCAACCGTCACAATGGTTCGTTTCAATTTCCAAGTGAATTTTTGAACATTTCCTCAACTTTGCCAAAAAAAACAATTAAATGCTTATTACAAATTTTACAAAGAGATTTTGATGAGGATCCAATTCAGATCAATATGGAAAGTCAAGTAGAGAGAGAGAGTGCCTAGAAGGAAAAGGATTCCCCCCCTGCCACGACACCAGAGGTCCACTTGTTTAATAAGTTTTCAACTATTCTTGTTGCCATTAGGAAGAGGTGCACCGGGGGTTAGATCAATTGGATGCTTGACTTGGTAGTGCATTGGTACCCTGGTGGGTGAGGAGATGATGCCTTTGTACTCTTCCACGATCTTGTCCACTTGCTTCTGCTGCAAAGAAATGATCTGTGTAGAGGCCATGGATGTGGCAACAACCTTTTGATTACTATGAGCACGGATCAAAAAGAAGTCGAACTTCCCGGTCTGTGAAATGATCTTACTGCATTTCTTATCAGAGTTTAAAGAAATAGTGGTAGGCAACACTACCTCTAGTATCCTGTACAATTATCTACCCAAAGTAATAATAACACTGTGGGGTCTAGACTCATACACAATATGAGGCTTCCACAAATATGGTTATCCTAAGAGAACATCAGAAACTTCAAGGAGATCAATATCACACAATACCTCATCTTTGAAAGGCTTGATGTCGTAGGGAAGACAACATTGTTGGCTGACACAAAGATCTCTTCCTTGATGAAGCCAGCCGATGGTGTAGGGTTTCGGGTGCAGTGTTGTTGGCAGGTCCAATCGCTTGATGACCTCTACTGAGATCAGGTTCTTCTCACTATCACTATCGATAATGAAATGGAGTAGAGCCCCCTTTACCCACATCTGTGAGTGAAAGAGGCGTTCCCCTTCCTCTAGTTCTTCTAGTTCGCTTAGCTGGACTTTGGTGGTAGTGACAATGGCACTGGGTTCAACATCAGTGATCCGCTTCCCTCCTTATAGATTTTATTCCGAGTCATAATCAGCCTTGGACTCGATCACCTTCATCTCGGCCACGAGTGACTGCTTGGAGCGACATTCTTCAGTGTGGTGCCAAGGGCTTTTATGGTATTCACACCATTTTCCCGTGTCCTTCGTCTTTTCATTGCCTTTCCTGTGTTGTGGCTTGGACTAGTTGTCCTGAGAGTGACCAGATTTGCTTTGTCCCTTGTTGTGTGGGTTGGGGTTGTCTTTGCCCTGCTTCGGTTGTGAGGAGTTTGCAAATCCAAACTCTTGCCTCTTCTGCTTAAATTTATGCTCGATCTTGACAACATATCTATATGCCATACCCAAGGAGGCAATGTCCAAAAAATCCATTTATGTTTGAATGTATCTATGCAATCAGTCACAGTATTTGAGCACCAGATGTCGCTTAGAGTCTTTGATACCCAATTTGGTGTGTAGGGTACGGAAAATATTGGTGAAATCTAGTAATGTATGGTCCCTTTCTTGATGTAGGGTGGTCCATCTAGTGTATTGGTCCTCGTAGCTTCCAACGTGGTAGTATTGTTCTTCAATGGCATCCCGAAAGGAATCCCATGTAGGGGAAATCACAAATATTGTAGATTCCTCTATGGCCCTTTGCTTCAAGTAAGCATCCCACCAGTCCTTAACATGGGGGACGACCTTGAGGAGTGCAAAAGTAATCTTTTCCCTATCGAAAAAATTGTGGACCGAAAAATACCCTTCGAGTAGATTCAACCATTTATCTACAACATCCGCATCTATCAGTCCTTCAAATAATGGAATATCAAAATTTGCATGTACCTTGAAGGGGGTTGCATGGTTGCTTGATGAAGATGCTTCTCCTGTGGGAAGTCGCCGAAGGATCTACACAAAGTTGTCCATAATTTTGTTCCTTTGTCGCGTGACGGCTTCCTCGAGCAACATTTTAAAAGGATCTCCTACTCCATCATATTTATTTTCGTCCCCCATGGGTTTGTTGGTTGTGGAGCCTGATTATCTTCCTGATTCAAAGATCCTTGCTTTCAGTCGTGTTTATACCCCATAAAGTATTTACATCTCAGAAGTATGTACACTCTTCCACGTGGGGGAGTTCAGAGGGTGGGTACCCCCTTTACAGGGTCTGGGGGGGCTATCCCCCCGGTTGGGGGGTCTGGGGGTAAGCGGGGGAAACGTTCCCTGATGGGGGTTCGGGGGCGAAGCCCCTAAAGCAAAAATTGCCTTGTAAAAGTATATTGTAATTTCATTGTAAATATGGACCGCTCATTATAAGGTCGCAGATCTAACGGTAGAGATTATGTTAGGGTTTTTTTCCCTAGAAGGCAACCCTCTTTTATGAGGGAAATGTATTGCGGCTATGTATGATGGTGAATATTGTATTCTGAGAGAGGATACTGTGAGAGAAA
>ML779654.1:783599-834481 GCA_009831015.1 Picea engelmannii
TAACCTTGTGTTTTCCTTGATTTGAAACGCTGGCTGAATTCGGAGCTACTGTGTCGATTTGCCCGAAAATAGGGATTGAGCTTTGTAAATTTCGATTTGTTGAGAACAAAATCGCGCATCAGCAGGCATCTCCAGCGATTCTCAGGTTGTTTGATACCACTTTGCGTTTCATGATGGACAAATGTCCTGCCAAAATGGCGAATGTTTCTGCCACTGAGGAGGGAGAAGAAACCGTGCAACCGTAACTGACCATCACCACTCGACGCAGATTTGGAAATGATTGTGCGATGGATCATACACAGKAGTTTGAAAGCTTTCGGCTGAGACCCACGAACGAATATCATTTCCYGCAACATGAGCTTTTCGRCGGTTTGAACTTTGATGATTGCCATGATCTTTGACATTTGGCTCGTGCGAAAGCACGAGCTTTCTTTTTGTGCGTTTAACCCTTTTCGGTGGTTGTTTTACATTTCAAATCTACCACTTTGCTGACGAAACTGAACGCTTTCGGTGGTTAATGAGCACGCCGGGGGCTCGCCCAAACCACCGAAAGCTGTTGTTTTTCCAATCACTTGACAAAACCAAATACCAAAGATTTTCTTGAATTATGAAAACACAAAACGAGCTTAAGCATGCGACCAATAGCTAAGATATCCTCTACAAAGTCCAACCGAAAGAACGGTTTTACTTTGGGAGTTAACAGTACCTACTAATATAGAGGTTGGATCAAGCACTGAGGGGTTAGTCCAAGCTATGTCCCAGGTAAGCTTAAGAACATGGGAGATCAAGGGTCTCAAAGAGGTCATAGAAAAGTTGAAACAAGAAATGAAAGTGAAAGATGAGAAGATGGCTCAACTCCACAGAGATAATCAAGATTTGCAAGAGAGAGTGAGCAAGTTGAAAACTAGGTTAAAGGGAAAAACATTATTACAGGGAGCCAAACATGTGATATGGGATGCTATTGTTGCAGAGGCTGCTAAATTCAGGGTTTATTTAAATTTTATAAGTGACAAAGACAGCGTGGCTGCTACGGCTCAGAGCAGGTGCACTATTGTTAATGAAGTATTAGCCAAGAATCCCTCTGAATGGGACCAAAATTCTATTGACTTACTAAATTTTGTGTCAACTGCTGATCTCCAAACTATCAAGATAAAGGGCAGGACTGTGTTGATCATTTCAGTCAGGAGGATCATCGCCAAGCACAACCTACTCAGATCGGTCTAGAACAAAGCTATGCAAATGGAGCACAACATACATGAGTTTAAGGATGCATTTGAAAAATTGTTTATCAATGGTCTCCCACCATTTTGGGATGGCAAAGGTTCATTATACAATCAAGAAGACTACAATTCTCTTCTCATTCAGTGCATAATGGACCATTCTAAATTTGAAGCTATGGAAGAAAGTTTGAAAGGCCCAAGTCTGGTAGAGTATTTGGCTACAAACTTTGAAATTTCGAATGAGTTCAAAACAGTCAAAGTTGGCATGTCGACTATGTCCTACGCCACGTGCATTGACTTGGAGATTTTGATTAAATAGATGATGGACTACGAAATCCCCTCTGATTCACAATGGAAGGAAATCGAGCGGTTGGGTAAGACAAAGTGCAATATCCCCGGAACCAGTAAGTGATCCCCAGGTGTCACCAAATTTGTAGATCTGGCAGAAGACCAGAGTGAGACAGATGGCGCGGAGGAAGCCGAGCAGTAAGAGAATTTGGTCCTCAATTTTGAAATGCTTTTTGTTAATCATTGTAAATCGATTCATATACTGAAACCGTCAATCAGAATAGTTTTAGTCAGTCTCAGAAGCTGGAACGCTTCAATTTCAGCCATTGTAATCGAATTGTATAAATACTAGGACACTTGAATGAATTAATGTTGGCAGAAGTGCAAGAGCACCTTTTGGTTGTATCAAACTCTATTTATAAATTTTTTGAATTTGAATTGAATATAAATGCAGAAGATTTTGAAGTCTCTATGAAAAGATTCTAAAAGGTGGCGATATGAGCTTTGTTTCCCTTCATTGTCTATATTTTCTGTAACCTGTCATTTCATTTACATTTTATTTTGTTTAACTTAGAGAGTTAAAGGCCCAAAATTCATCTTGTGATGCTCTTGGCTTAAGCAATTTAAACTGTGTGATTGTCTTCTTAACTAATTCAGAATTCATTTCAGTAATGCTCTGATGCAGTTATTTGTTTTTTTTTATCTTCCTACACTCTATTTAAATTTAAGAATAACTCAGATTCATCGCCTCATTTAGCCTTTATCCTCTGGAGAGTTCTATCAGCCGATATATTGTTTTCATTTACTTTCAGAATTTTGACTCCATAGCCCTGAGTGTTCCTCCCCTTCCTTGCCAACAACTTTATTAAAAAACCCCAAAACAAATCAAATCTAGCCACCAATTTCCAAAGAAGTATCAAGTGACATGAGAGAGCCCTCTCTGAGTTGAGCAGACCAGTGCCTCAGCTTTAAAGCTGGTTGAAACAGTTACCTCTGTCGGTTGTCTATTCGGCCGGACAAAACTTATAGAGTGCTAACAGACCACAAATACACAATCATTGCCTTGCTTGATTGACGGAATGCCAGACATGTAATCCATCGAGATGGATTCCCAAGGATTCTCGGGAGTAGGAAGAGGGGTGTATAAGCTTTGCTTCTTGATGGTTGGCTTGGCAATGGCACAAGCACTACAAGATCTAATATACTTGTTGACATCTTGTCGAAGTTTTGGCCAATAAAATTTTTTCTATAGAATGACCACAATTTTCTCCACCCCAAAATGTCTTGCCATCCGACTGTAGTGGGCTTCCCAAATCAAATTTTCACGCTCGCTTGCAAGAACATAGAGATGGCCTAGATGGTATAACAATTTGTATTGAATGTGAAAATTGATGACATTCTCACCTATACCTAAGAGCTAATAGGTGGTGGCGAAGTCTGAATCTTGTTGATAAACTTGGGGCCACTCAGATGCCTCATGTCCACGGGAATGGAGCATAGTGGTGAGTGCAACCATGGGAGGTCGACTGAGGCAGTCAACAACATGATTTGTGCTCCCTGTATTATACTTGATGTTGATATGGAACTGTTGCAGGTAGGTGGACCACTTCTGATGATGGTCATTCTGCAATTTCCCATGTGTTTGTATGAACTGCAGATGCTTGTGATCAGTGTGGATGATCGTCTCATTTCCTAGAATGTAATGTTTCCATTGACGACATGCTTGTACAATGGAATACATTTCATTGCCATAGGTGGGGTATTTCCATACAGTATCTGAGAGTGTCTCACTATGGTATACCATCGGATGACCGTGTTGAGTGAGAACTGCGCCTACAACATAGTCATATGCATCAGTCTCAATCTCGAATGGTTGTTGTAGATTGGGTAAGGAGAGTATTGGAGTTGAGCATAAGCCATGCTTCAGATCATCAAATGCTTGTTGTTGTTCCTTCCCTCAAATGAACTTTTCCCTGTTACCACCCTTGGTCAATTGGTCGAGGGCCCATGCAATATGGGAGAGTCCAACACGAACCGTCAGTAGAAGTTGGCCAATCCCAAGAAGCTCCGAAGCTCGGTTAGTGTGGTTGGGGCTGGCCAGTCACGAATGACTTGGATATTAGTTGGATCAACATGTACCCCATGCACATCAACAATGTAGCCCAAGTATTGGACCTTGTTCGTGCCAAAGTAGCATTTTTCCAAGTTGGCATATACCTTGTGTTGCCGCAAAGTGCTTAAAACCTTTTGAATATGCCGCATTTGCTCCTCCCAAGTTATGTTGAAGATGAAGATATCATCCAAATATACTCCCACAAAATAGTTGGTGAAGTGTCTCAATACATCATCCATCAACCTCATGAAAGTGGTTGGTGCATTTGTTAAGCCAAAGGGCATGACCAACCATTCGAAGAGACCTTCTTTAGATTTGAAAGTTGTCTTCCATACATCAGTTGGTTCAATGGGAACCTAGTGGTAGCCAGACTTTAGGTCAATCTTGTTGAAGAATTTTTCCCCCTTGACTTGGTCAAGAAGGTCATCAATCTTGGGAATTGGGTACTGGTTCCTGACTGTGATTTTGTTTAATGCTTCGTAATCAATGCAGAGTCACTAGGTCTCGTCCTTCTTCTACACCAGTACAATTGGGATTACGCAAGGGGAGGAGTTGGGTATGATGTGCCCCTTTTGAAGAAGCTCTTCGATTTGATGCTTGATTTAGTCATTTTCCATCAGCGAGCGATGATAGACTGGTCCATTAGGAAGAGGTGCATCGGGGGTTAGATCAATTGGATGCTTGACTTGGCAGTGTGTTGGTACCCTGGTGGGTGAGGAGAAGATGTCTTTGTACTCTTCCACGATCCCATCCACTTGCTTCTACTGCAAAGAAAGGCTCTGTGTAGAAGCCATGGATGTGGCAACGACCTTCTGCTTACTATGAGCACGGATCAAAAAGAAGTCGAACTTCTCGGTCTGTGAAATGACCTTACTGCATTGCTTAGCAGAGATTAAAGAAATAGCGGTAGGCAACACTACCTCTGGTATCCTATACAATTGTCTACCCAAAGTAATAATAACACCGCGGGGTCTAGACTCATACACAATATGAGGCTTCCACAAATATGGTTGTCCGAAAAGAACATCACAAACTTCAAGGAGATCAATATCACACAATACCTCATCTTTGAAAGGCTTGATTTCATTGGGCAGACAACACTGTTGGTTGACACAAAGATCTCTTCCTTGACGAAGCCAGCCGATGGTGTAGGGTTGCGGGTGCGGTGTCATCGGCAGGTCCAATCGCTTGATGACCTCTCATGAGATCAGGTTCTTCTCACTATCGCTATTGACAATGAAATGGAGCAGAGCCCCCTTTACCCACATCTGTGAGTGAAAGAGGCGTTCCCCTTCCTCTGGTTCTTCTGGTTCGCTTAGTTGGACTTTGGTGGTAGCGACTATGGCACTGGGTTCAACATCGGTGATCCGCTTCCCTCCTTCTAGATTTGATTCAAAGTCATAATTGGCCTTGGACTCGATCGCCTTCAGCTTGGCCACGAGTGACTGCTTGGGGCGACATTCTTCAGTGTGGTGCCAAAGGATTTTATGGTATTCACACCATTTTCCCATGTCCTTCGTCTTTTCATTGCCCTTCTTATGTTGTGGCTTGGACTGGTTGTCCTGAGACTGACCATATTTGCTTTGTCCCTTGTTGTGTGGGTTGGGGTTGTCTTTGCCCTGCTTCAGTTGTGAGGAGTTTGCAAATTCAAACTCTTGCCTTTTCTGCTTAAATTTATGCTTGATCTTGACAACATATCTATACGCCGTACCCAAGGAGGCAATGTCCAGAAACTCCATTTCTGTTTGAATGTATCTATGCAATCAGTTGCAGTATTTGAGCACCAGATGTTGCTTAGAGTCTTTGATACTCAATTTGGTGCGTAGGGTACGTAAAATATTGGTGAAATCTGGTAATGTCTGGTCCCTTTCTTGACGTAGGGTGGTCCATCTGGTGTATTGGTCCTCGTAGCTTCCAACGGGGTAGTACTGTTCTTTAATGGCTTCCTGAAAGGAATCCCATGTAGGGGAAACCACAAATATTGTAGATTCCTCTATGGCCCTTTGCTTCGAGTAAGTATCCCACCAGTTCTTAACATGGGGGACGACCTTGAGGAGTGCAAAAGTAATCTTTTCCTTATCAAAAAAATTGTGGACCGAAAAATACCCTTTGAGTAGATTCAACCATTTATCTACAACATCCACATCTATCAGTCCTTCAAATAATGGAATATCAAAATTTACCTATACCTTGAAGGGGGTTGCATGGTCGCTTGATGAAGATGCTTCTCCTGTGGGAAGTCGCCAAAGGATTTGCACAAAGTTGTCCATAATTTTGTTCCTTTGTCGTGTGAGGGCTTCCTCGAGCAACATTTTAAAAGGATATTATGCTCCATCATATTTCTTTTTTTCCCCCATGGGTTGTTGTCGGGCTTGGGATGACCGATCTTGCAACAACTCGATTGGTTCGAGTCCCAACTTCTTGTACCTAGATCTTTTCAGAGACATGCACGAAGAAAAATAAATGAAGAACATACCACTCTGATACCATTGATCCAGATTTAGGAGCGGAACAGTGTAACATACCCACTACCTAAATCAAATTTTTCTGGTCCTCTGTCGGACTCGAGCCCTTAAATAACCATGGAGACCCAACGCAAGCTGGCTCTCTCTTTCTTCTCCTCCGTTCTCATGCGATCGTGGGTCATGATCATGGTTCAATTTGAACGTAGTGCCTATTTGGATTTTGCGCCTCGACGCTACAATAATGTCTAAACGTTCGACTCTACAACCACCGAACCCTGACAGGGCTAGCGACCGACCAATGGGGTCGAATCCCTACCGGTTCAGCAATTGGCCAATAGGAACAAACCTCAACAGAAGTAGAGAACCGCCAATGAGAACAAGCCCCGTCGCACGTTTGGGTGTAATACAGGTGGCGAGAGGGAAACACGACACGGTGGTCGTCATGACAGGGAGGGGCCCCACTTCACACGCCACACTATTCTGGACCCCCCCCCACTAAAGGCAGAATGGAAAGGGGGGTCTGGAATCCACCTAAGCGTCGTTGATCACGATGACTTAATATCAACCATTAGAGAGTTGTGCGTCCAATTTCGGACCCCCCCCCATTAAAGGCAGAATGGCAAGGGGGCTCCGGAATGGAACCTTAGTCGTAGATCTGGACGGCCAGGGTCCCCCCCCCACTAAAGGCAGAATGGAAAGGGGGCTCTGGAATAGTGTGGCGTGTGAAGTGGGGCCCCTCCCTGTCACGATGACCACCGTGTCACGTTTCCCTCTCGCCACATGTATTACACCCAAACGCGCGACGGGGCTTGTTCTCATTGGCGGTTCTCTACTCCTGTGGAGATTTGTTCCTATTGGCCAATTGCTGAACCGGTAGGGATTCGACCCCATTGGCCGGTCGCTAGCCCTGTCAGGGTTCGGTGGTTGTAGAGTCGAACGTTTAGACATTACTGTAGCGCCGAGGCGCGAAATCCAAATGGACACTACGTTCAAATTGAACCATGATCATGACCCGCGAAAGCATGAGAACAGAGAAGAAGAAAGAAAGAGCCAGTTTGCGTTGGGTTTCCATGGTTATTTAGGAGCTCGAGTCCGACAGAGGACCGGAAAATTTTGATTTTGTTTAGTGGGTATGTTACAAACAGATTGATTAACAAATTGAATACAATAAACACAGAGATATGAAGAACAACACAGATATCCAGTGAACAATATCTTCTATTGAATAAATGAAATAGGCTGAAACTATAAAACTGTAGAACTGAAACACTTGCTCGAATGGTGGTATCTATCTCTGAGATGAGATGTGGCTGCTACACGCATTCATCTGAGTAGAATGATTACAATAAGGCTCCAGAAGCCTTTTTAATATTACTCATGAATGCCAAAAGCCTAGACATCCAAAAACCTAACCCTAAGAGATGAAACGACAAAAGTTATGTGGGCCCCTATGGGTAAGTTGGTACCTTAACTTCCCGGGGTCGTAACTTTTGCATACGACCTTCGTTTTAGGCACGTGATAGCCTATTGGAAATGTCTTTTAGAGAACTACACATTACGCTGTCAAACTCTGACTATGTCTATTATTTAACTGTGGTGAGCCAAAAAAACACTGTTTAGGGCCCCAAAACGGCCCTGGAAGTACATCAAGATGTGTTGACATGAAAACATACAAAATAAGCCAGTTGGATTAGGTGGGAGGCCACAAGTTTCCACCTGGAAGATGTGTAGGGCTTCAGACAACCCCATAAGTGTAGAACCCACAATTACAACGAAGTACAAAAGGACATGTTGAACTAAAAATTGTCAAGAGGAGCCAGTTGGAATAGGTGGGTGGCCACCAATATCCACCTGGATCACTCCCTCTTCCCACTAAGCTCAAGACCTCCACTAGTTTATCAGGCACTTTCCCAACTAGATTTCCTTTACACAAGGGAGTCCCTTCTCTACTTTACAATCCCTTGGTGACCTCCCCTTACCAGTGTTAGTTTATTTCCAGCAAGCACCCAGTCGCGATCCTCTATTGCTCCAATCTGGATATGGGTCTTCTATATTCTAGGGTGACCATTCAACTCTTGGGAAAGCTTTCTATTTTCTTCAAGAAAACTTCCCAACCTTCTATTTGCTCATATATTATGCATGATCCTAGTTTGCTCAAGCGCATTACCATTTGTTTGTGAGTTTGCGACTCACCTATGTGATTTTTGGGTATTTGGTGTGTGTGTCTCGTCTTTTACGTCTACATGCTCTGTGTTTTTTGTGTGTTTCCTTCTACCTTGCATCTATGCGATGTTCTCTACCTTTGCCCTCTTCTTCCTCATTCCTTCTTCACCATTGGAATGTTCTCCTTATCCTCGAGATCCACGATGACTTCTGTAAGAAGTAAGCCCTCGAGGTCAGGCTCCCGAATCGAAGGGGAAAATATTATGTGTCCTTTTGGCTAAAGTCACAGTCGACCCTTCACTTTTCCAAGTACCAATTATCAGTTACAACTACTCAACTACCCAACCTGATGATCCAGGTGGATATCGGTGGCCACCCACCGTTTCTGACTGGCTCAAAACAATTTTCTAGCAATTTTGGCAATTTATTATTTTTAGTAGGTTTTAACTTCCGGTGCCATTTTGAGGGCCTAAATGAAGGTTTTTCGAGATCGAGGTTCTCATTGATAGCCAAAGGCATGATTGAGCCCCCAAAATGAATTTCCTCAACGATATCTTTCCAACGAGCTATCATACGCCTAAAACAGAGATCGTATGCAAAAGCTACGACCCTGAGAAGTTGATGTACTAACTTACCCAAACGGGGTACATGACTTTTGGCGCTTCATCTCCTAGGGTTAGGTTTTTGGATATCCAGGGTTTTTGGAATTCCTGTTTATTGTAAAAATGCCTTCAAAGCCTCATTGTAATCATCTTCTTGCGAATGCGAGTAGCCATCACATCTCTTCTCAGAGATAAGCTGCCACCATTCTAGCGAGTCTTTCACTCTGTATTTTTACACTAATGTCAACATAATCATTTTCTTGCGAATGCGAGTAGCCATCACATCTCTTCTCAGAGATAAGCTGCCACCATTCTAGCGAGTCTTTCACTCTGTATTTTTACATTGATGTCAACATATCTTAGTCAGTTGTATGGTGTTTCCTTATCATAAACATAATTACATGCTTCATTAATTGCAATACATGAAGTCTTAACATAATTATAGCCATGAGAGAAAACAGGGTGTTACAACCCTAACCCCAGAAGATCAAATGCCAAAAGGTTTGTGGGCCTCAATGTGGTTAGTTGATACATCAACTTCCAGGGGGCGTAACTTTTGCATATGATCTTCGTTTGGGGTGTTTGGTAGCCCGTCAGAAAGGTCTAGTCGAGAAGTACAAATTCATAAGGGCACAATACACACCTTTTCCTCTCTACTGGGTGCTACCGCACCAAAAAAAAGTCGTTTAGGGACTCAAAACGACCCCATAAGTTTGGGACCCCAAAAAACTGTAGAAAAACTGCCAAGATGTGGAACCATTTTGAATTAGTGGAACAAGTGGGTGGCCTTTAATATCCACCTGAATCACCTATGGCATGTTTGTTTCGTCAACATGGATCTTTACGGAAATGAATAATGCTCTTTGTTGCTAATCACCGACATGCATAAAGAATAATGGCTCTATTTCATATTTGGTCCACTACTTGACTACTTGCGTTAGTAGACATACCTTTGTTCAACAAAGGCTCTCCAAATCTATTCTCAAGTTGCAAGTCCTGTCCACACATCAAATGGAAAACATGTGGTAGCATTGTAACTATACTCTAATGATCAAATGGGTGAATGCAACAATGTTGTCATGTATGGTATCAAAACTAATTGAAATGTTGTGTACTCATACAAACCTACAACAAAATGATAAACACCCAACAATAAGCAATTGCAAGATTGGCTATAGAATCTGAACTAGTGAACAGAGCTAGGATTATAATGTAGCTCTGTTATAATTCTCGTGGTTTACATAGAATGTAAGAACATATTAAAACTAGAAATACATCAAGCATACACAACCATTAATGCCACGAGACAACACATATTTTTTTCTTACATTAGAAATCTAAATGGGAAAAGCATGTTCTATGGGATTTTCATTAAGAGTAATGCATAGAAAACCTTATGCATTGCTACTCACTAGCATAAAAAATTTTATAGGTGTATTGAACTCAACAACAATCTTTCCTCATGTGTGGTTGGGCACAATGTCTCCCTTGCCCTACAATCTTTGAGTTGACCGCCACTTAGCAAGATCTCCTCTCTACAACTACCCTTGTTCATTTCCTCTTAGTCTCTTCTCTCTTATCTTCCATCCAAAGCTCTTCTCCACAACCTTCATTTTTAATGGGTTGCCTTGGAAGGCCAACCATCACAATGGTTCATTTCAATTTCCAAGTGAATTTTTGAACATTTCCTCAACCTTGCCAAAAAAAAACAATTAAATGCTTATTACAAATTTTACAAAGAGATTTTGATGAGGATCCAATTCAGATCAATATGGAAAGTCAAGTAGAGAGAGAGAGTGCCTAGAAGGAAAAGGATTCCCCCCCTGCCACGACACGAGAGGTCCACTTGTTTAATAAGTTTTCAACTATTCTTGTTGCCATATTTAAACTAGAGCATCCTTATGAACCCATGTGAGACAACAACATATAGGATTATGGTCAATCCTAAGCTCGCAATTAATGGACGAGGGCCTCCTCCTAAAGACAAAGACTCCCCCCTCACATAGGGTTTATTTTCAACAATGTCTTGATCTACCCATTTGTTTTGAACAATGAGCATGTTTACTTGTGTTTCTTGCTTTTTGCCTCAGACATCGTGTTTTGTTACAACTCTTTATTTTTATTTTTATTGGGTTTTCTTTATAATTCCGACAAGTTTTATGATGAATTTTTGGAATCACAAGTTTTAATCATTGAAATTGCAGTGTGGAGTTGTTGGGTCTATAAATCCACATGCAATGTTAGAATTTGCGAATTTGCGAAATTGTATAATTTGATTGTTGAAACTATGATTTTCCATTACGAGATTTTATTAAATACCCCGCTAGATACCAAAGTATGGTATGCTACATTATTAAACTGCTCCATTTTTTTTTTAATAGGCTAAGCACTTTTTTGCCTTGCATCCTTAGTCACTGATAGTTATTTTGTATATTAATATAACTATTATACATTTTATTAAAAATATATATAACTATAACTTTAAATGTTTTTAATTAGTATAATTTTTTTCATTTTATATCAATTTCAATTAAAATTAGCTTTACATATTTTTAATTAGTATAATTTTTTTATTATATTAATTTCAATTAAAATTATTTAAATGTTTTTAATTAGTATAATTTTTATTTTATTTTATATCAATTCCAATTAAAATTATTTAAAGATTTTTTTGAAAAATATAATTGTTATCCATTTTTTATTTTTATAAATAAAAATATTTAAATTTAATATTAAATATTATTTATTTATTTTTTAATAAAAAAATTCAAAATTCATATAAAATAATATGTAAATTTTATATAGACTTCCACTATTTATCATTATTGATATGTAAATTTTATGTAGACTTCCACTATTTATCATTATTGTAATGGAATTTTTGAATATAAATTTAAATAACATCTCTAAACTCTTAATATATAATGATCTTAAACTCTTAAACAATTTTACCTAAATTTATATCAAAAACTTCACTACAATCATGACAAATTGTGGAATTCTACATACTCAAACTTAAACTCTAACATAATACATATCTTATAACTTCACACACTGAAACGCTTTGTCAACTCATAAAACATTTATTTTTGCTAATTTTTTCCTATTTATAATTATAAAATATTTAATATATATTAAATAACTTTAAATAATATAAATAATTTGTAATTATAAAATTTGTTAAAAATAAATGTTATTAAAAAGTACATGATTTTATTGGAGGTAGTCTTAGTTAATGATCATAAAAAATATTGATTTTTTTCAAATATTATTTAAGATAATACTGATTTTTATCCTAAACTAAGATCTAAAACTATTTATGATTGGTTAAGAATTTGTCTTCTTTAAATATAAAGAAACAAGTTAATGACCTAAAACCAGTAAACATCTTACAAAAGAAGAAATCTACACTTTACAAACCAATTAATAATTATAAATATCATAATTTTTTTTAATAATAATGATAAATCAACTCACATTTATAAATAACAACCAACTATTACTATGATAAATAGACAATTAAATTATAAAAAAATTCACACCCTTTATAAAAAAAAAAAATATGCATAAAATATATATATATAATTTTTTAATTAATATATATATATATATATATATAAACAATTAATTTGCATGTTTAATTTCATCTACATGGTTGAATTGCACATATGTCGGTGAATACTTATTTTTAAATAATTTGGAGTATATTGTGATAATTAAAGGAAATGTATTTATCAAAATATGTCAATTCACAAAAGAGAATAATGAAACTGACCAGGAACGGCCCACCAAGAAAGCCATATAGTATTGCCACGTGTCATCCCCAAACGCAGCATTATCCGTATAGTTTTCTGTCCTCGCGTATGTTCCCGGTCGCCGGTTCAAATCTCTCTACACTGCCTCGGGAACTCCGGGCGGGTAATCAAATTTAAACGGACTCACTTTCGGACTCCTGTCGACATCAAAGGGTTTGCTGACGTTTAAAAGCCGATTTAACCTCATTTACCCTTATGGTAAACCGTAAATCCCAATTTAACTGCGGTTAGATTTAGTCAAAATCGTTTGCCCAAAATCCACCCACTGCAGCCGGTGGATTTAGTTGTCCACCGCGGGAGCCTGGCACCTTTTAGGCCGGTAATAACGGGCCACGCTATAGATGGCTCAACAATTCGACGTCTGTGCTGGGGAAAAATAAATTCTGCGTATTTTGCTGGCGATTTTGTTTATGAAGGGTCACCAGATCGACTCCCTGGAGTTCCTTACTTGACGAGCTCCGATGGGCTTGCTCGATTTTCATGCGATTTGATGCTTTTTTTGGCCCAATCCTCGCTTATTTTGATGTCCAGGGTTTCTGCTCCGAAGGTAAAGATTTTCACTTTAAATCTGCAAGTTCTCTCGGATTTCCTCATTTTTTTTGCGCACATCCGTGGCCGTTGCACTGTATTAGCTCTGAAGCAGAAAACGGCACCAGAAACGAAATCTTCAGGGCAAAATTGCAGTACTTTGGCTCAAGACCGTTCTCATCGCAAACGAACTTCATCTTTTCATGATTTATCCTTTTTTTCGCTGTTTGAATTTCTTGGATTCGAAATTTAGCCTTCTGTCGGGGTTTTTGCTTTTTATCGCGCCTTGAAGCTGTGGTCGCTTCACTAAGTTTGATCTGAAAGTATATCCTGATTTAACTAAACTATAAACAAATTGATACCTTTAAGCTTTTTCGCAATGGAAGTTTGCTATTTTGTTGCTTAATCCGTATTTTCTGTACTGAGAACTGCGGGAACGATTCTCCCGGTTCCAATAAGGCATCTGATCCGAAATGTTCGCCTTTGGATTAATTTTTATCAAATTTTCGTCATTGAATTCATCGATTTCTTCTTTTATTTGCGTTCTCGATAAATCCGCACTCAAGTTACTGTGATTTATTATTGTCACCCGCATCATGAAATTTTAATCTACTTCCTTGGCATTTATTATCCCCGGATCTTGCGTTTGATTCACTGTCGTCACTGTCATTTGTACCGTGCGCAACTGTTTGCTTAGCTTTGATTCTGTCACTAGCATTGTTAAAAATAATATCCTTTCCTTTAAAATCTGTCCAACAAAGACGGCTGGGAATGATGCCATAGCGTTTGCACATCAGTTTGAAGACTGCGTTGAGATTTTTTTGCATTATTTTTCAGGCGCATTTGGTCTTTTCTTACGGGTGGTGACTGCAATTAGAGCTAAATTCTTGTTAATTACAAATTTCTTTCACAATGCCACAAATGTAATGCAACAACTCTTGCATATCATGGTGACATGACCATGAAATGGTTTGAATTTGCAGATTTACTTTGTTTTCATGGTGATCTCTTATTGTTGATGCACCAGAGTTGGGTTAGTTCTAAAGGTGACAAATGGCGCTTTTTGTGATTTTGAAAGCAAGTTAAATGAATATTCTTATATGGATTAAAATAAAATTGTTTTAGAGATGGTTTTTGAAGGAATCTGTCTGTAACTGTGCACTGGCGGTTCTTTCGTTTCTGAGTTTCCAAGTGGGCATGCTCTGCAGTTGTGAAAGTCTACAAAGGACGTTTCGGCTTTGGAAGTTACTGGGGCTAGTCGATCCAGCATCTTTCAATATTTTGCTATAAATATGAAGAGATTGTTTGGATTATTGTAGAATTGGCTTAATTGTACACCAATGGATATCTCAGTGGTGGCTTTCTCCTTGTTCAGGTATCCTAGAATTTTTTTGTCTTCTGAACTTGAACAGTAACTCTTTTATTGCATGTATCGTTATAAAATTTGAGAAACATTAGATCGTGAGTTTATCTTGCCTCTGAAAGGGACCTGGCATGATTTCGTTTGAATTGAACTGATTTAGTTGATATAGCATGTCCAGGCTTTACAAACTGTGCTTTATGCATGGCAGGATTATTACCAATTTGAATCGGCTTGGTATCTGGGATAACTTCTAAATGGAGAAGAAAATTATTTTAGACACTGGAAGATGTGTTACTTACAGGAGCTGGGCTTCCTTTTAAGGGACCAAATGAATTCCATGGTCTGTGTAAAGTTGATCACCCTCCACCAACTTTGTAGTTCTATAAATACCTAATGCAATATAGAGTACAATTAGAGTGTACATATATTTTCACATGTGGCAATCTCCTTTCTACTTTCATGTTTGATCTCTTGGGTTTCTATTCTTGTATGTGAGCGTTCGCATTGCTGTTACTGTGTTCATATAAAAAAGGGGCTTTAGAAGCATGAAGGTCATGCTTCTTATGTCATTCGTGTTGTGCTAAGTATTTAGTGGGATGGAAGAACAAAAGAGGATGGAATATGGCTTCCAGGGCTATAAGCCTCCACCTTTACCTCGGGCAATGCGTTCTGCACGGGTACTTTGTCTAATCCTTATTTGCAGCCTGCATGTTCCAAGTGCATGGTTGAATTATTCATGGAGTGTTATATTGAGCTTAAGCGAGAAGAGAGTTTTAGACTTGTCATTCAGTCTGCTGATACTTAAGTTGTCCACTTGCAGGCGAGGGCAGGAGGTTGGCACAAAAAGAAAAATTACATTGATAATGGGGGTGTATGTTTTGAACTGCTTGCAACGGTTGCAGGACAACTCTTACAAGAGAAGGAAACTGAGAAAATTAGTTCTGAATTAGAAGGGATATTAACAACAGGAATGAGACAGAAAGTGCAAGACATCTGGGAGGGCGAAGTGGAAAATAGCCCTGAGCAAGCCCTGTTGGACTTGCATAATTCTCAGCATGCCTCACGTTCTGTTGGTGCAAGTGAAGTTACACTTGGAAATACCACTCAACAGTTAGCGTTCGAAGACTCACATTATAAAGGGTGCTCCCATGAAAATGCTATGGCTTCAAGTGTAGTCCACAAGAAGCTCAGTTTCCTAGACCCTACTATAAATGAAGATGCAGACTTATCCCAAAGTATTTCTAGATCCACTTCTATTATCGGCAAATCTGGTAGTGCCAACCAATCTTCTGACAGAAAGAGAGATCTGGAACTACTTAGTGATAGTCAAGTTACTAATGAGAGATGCATGGTGGTGCCCTCAGAAGAGGGTGAGAGAAGTACAAGGTCAAATGAGAAAGAAAAGGAGTGTATCTGTACAGATTCCTATGGAGAGGGAAACTTGTTATGTGGGCAGAGTCTACTTCATCCTTCACAAGATGTAGATTCAAACGAAAAGCTTGTGAAAGGATCCATGGGGCCACAGGAAGATCATGAAGGGAGAGGAGAGAATGATGTTAATGAAATTAGCTCAGTACACCGGCAGAGAAAAGAAACTGCATATGTACGTACTGAAGATGAAGCTGTATTGGATGTGCATACTTCTCTTGTTAGTTTAACAAGCAATGCAGGGGTGTCTATAGTTGCGGGATTAAATTCCCATGAACTGGGTAGTTCAGTTAGCACTGAGAAGGGACCCCATTGTATCACTGAGAAGGGACCCCATTGTATAGAGAATAAGCCTTGTGATTCATCCATGAATGGTCTCAAGGACATGATAAATATTTTTAGAGATGATGACGACAACTCTTCGGATATTACTAATCCGAGTACTGTTACAAACAAATTATGGAAAACTTTGCCTGCTAAGGGAACAAAATTTGGAAGATCCATTAGTTCAAAATATAGGATAATTGCATCTACGAGGAAGAGAAATTATTCTAAAATGGTTGTTAACACAGGTAAATGTCATACATGATGGTTTATGCTATCAACTTTATATATTCTCAAGTGCTTTTTTTGTAGTTTGCCACTGCATGGTTGCTGTTAGAAGGATTGGCTTGCTTCTTATTCTGATTTGACTTTTACCTTCTTTTTTACTGTGATTCAATACCTTTCCATGCTTATTTGGCAATCCAATTTGTTCCAGACATTACTTTTAATTTTGATCGTTATAAGTTGCATGGTTTTGGTTCTGATCGATTGTTTTCATGTTTTGGCTTAATGACTTTCCAGCATTGTTTTCAATCCTTGATTTCTTAAAAGGTTCTCCAATCCATCTTCCTGGGACTTTTTGGCCAAGCCACTCATTGTCTTGTGTTGGTGTTGCTTTGGTGTTGCTTCAGTGACCTTGAGCTGGACTATGGTATGTGAAATTGCATAAAATTGTCTGACTGCTCCAGCTGGGTTATGTCCAGGGTATCTAGAATATGATTCTTTTATTATATTTCCTGTTCAATCCTCCACTGAATTAATTACAAGGTTCTCCTTGATGGCAGATGGAACTGTACACACTGAAAGTCCTGGTAGTGGACTGAGGTGGAAAAGGCAAAGGACTGTAAGGTATCCACCCATAAAAAGGAAGATGCTAGCTGCAGGGTTTTCTACCTCTGATATAAATGCAAACACTTCTTGTACAGTCCTAGATGTCAACGCCCTTGATATTGAACATTATGATTCTCCTACAAAGCCATGCAGTGGTAAAATTCCTATTATTTTTACTAACAATCTTTTCTTTTTACTCGTGTAGTAAATTATTTCAGTATCCCTATGCTTTATATAAGAAAGAGAAATATTAAGAGGGATAAGTTTTTAGTTTAGTCATAGTTTTCTCTCTATAGACATGAGTAACAATTTTTGTGACTGTGAAGTAGGCCTTTTGATATCATATACCTGAGTTTGAGTACTACATGTCATCGTTGTTTGTCCTTTTCCTGACTGTAATTAAAAAGCTTATTACTTGATTTTCAGCCAAATCTGGAAGTATTCCATCACCAGGATCAGCTCCAGTCTCTTCCTCCCAAAAAGCAGGTATTGCATTATAAAACTGTTATCATTATGCAATCCAAAGTCAAATAATGGTCTACCATCGTCCTATTTTAGTTGACCGTCATTAAAGTAAATGATGAAATCTATTTTAGTTTTTGAACGTAGATGCCTTGCATTTTAATGCTCTTTATATTCAGTTATCATTGGTTGCTTATGTTGCAGATTGTTTTCTAACCTATCTTCTTTCATCAGTAAAGCAATTATTTTGAAGCATTGGATATAGCAAGAAGGTTCTAATTCCTGTTAATAATTTTTGAGAAATCCATGCATGGTAGTGCCATGATAAAACCTACTATGAGAAAGAAATGATAGACCAGATTGAAAAATGCACAAAAACAGGGACACTAGTTGGAAAATTCTTTGTGAGATTACAAAGAAAGATGATATGTCATTCACATCTCAGGGAGGAGTTAGGGTTGATCAGAGGGAGTTACTTTTAATACTCATCTGCCTTTTTTGGAATAATCCATTTTTTGTGTGTTTTACTTCTGTAGTTAAGCTTGGCATCAAATCCTTTACAGTCCCAGAGCTGTTTATTGAGGTGCCAGAATCTGCAACTGTTGCCAATCTCAAGGCAAGCATTTTTCCTCTATTGCTTATTTGGTTTCCCCCATTTTGGAGCAAAAGTGGTCCTTGAGTGCATACTTGAAAATTTCACATTTTATAAATTGTAAATTAGAAACTTAAAACATTGGCTCGTGCTCATCTCTATTGAGAAGGAATACAACAAATTTAATCATAAACACCTGATATTTTGTCACACATTACAAGCAGAAGGCTGCAACAGAGGCAGTGATTAATCTTCTTGAGGGTGGGTTCCAAGTACGAATTCTTCTTCAGGGCATGAAAGTGACTGATGAGAATGCTACTCTAATCCAAGTGGGTGCATCACATCCTGAAAAACTAGAAACTGTGGGATTCATGTTGGAACCAAACTCGATTCCATCATCATCCACTGGTGCTGATGATCCACTTTTCATGCTTTCTCATGCTGCTTCTCGAACTTCATCAACGTAAGATTGCTTTATTTATTTTAACAAGCTTTTTGGGTTCATATTCTGAGGTTATGATGCACTGATAATTGGCTCAAAATGTTTATCTTCACTGAATGTGTTGACCTGATTAGCAACATCTAAATTTGCAGATACCCTAAGGCATCATGCTCTGGGACATCCATTGATATTGAAGTTAACAAGGGCCTTATAGATGGTTCATGTAGTGAGACGAATGGGATGTTTAGTGCAGATGTAGCTCAAATGGCAGGTATTCTACTGCCAAAATGCCAACTTTTGTCACTTATAAAATTACCAATTAAAATGAACTTATGGTGTCATTTTAATATTAAAAGTTTGTATATGAGTCTGCAGGTTGTCAAACACAAGTTGATATAAACCAGTGGGTGATGAGTGAATCTGATCTTATAATGAGCTCGTCACATCCTCAAGCAGTGTCCTATTCTGGAGCTCTTGTTGTGCACCCTAGTGTTGATGACAGTAATCAGGGACTGACTTTGGTGCCAGTGAGACACAGGTCCAGGAGAGCAGACATTGGTAAACGCCGTTTGAGGAGGCCATTTACAGTTGCTGAGGTCGAGGTTCTTGTACAAGCAGTTGAAAAACTTGGAACTGGAAGGTGTGTTGTTTTGCTTTTTTACTACTTGAAGTGTGCCTGGAGATAATCCATCATATATGACAGGAATCTCCTTTGGTTTGTTGAAGGTGGAGAGAAATTAAGCTGCATGCATTTGATCATGCCAAGCACCGGACCTATGTTGATTTGAAGGTTTTCATCTGCTCCTTTCTATGTTGCCTTTCTTGAACAGTGATGTTCAAGCAAACTGTATTGTGCTTGCACTATTGAATTTTAAAAATAACATCAGCAACCAGATTTCTACCTTTTCTTGTGAATAGGACATTGGCTGGAGTTTCTAAAACTTGTTTGTTGTTTATGTGATTGCCTGATTTATATGCCTGTAATTTATTTATATACATCTCACTTCTTTTTTGGCAGTTTGATGTATGTTTAATTATTCTTCCTCCAAATTCAAATAAAACTTGCTGTCAGTTTTAGCATGCGCTTTTAATATAAAGTGAGTAAAGGTTTAATATTATAAATGTGTCTCAAGACTATGCTTGGCATCAGTTCTATTTGACCTTTCAAGAGAGCCGTTTCTTCTCCTCAATGATAAGGACCTATTATGCACACTTTCTGTCCCTAGTCAATTTATATGGACTTATAGCATTCTAAATAAATAAAACAGCCGAGTCCTTTTTTTGTTTGGAAGATCTTTTCACTTGGTTTAGACACTGAACATGTTAATCATTTGAGACCTGACTGCTATACTGAATTTGAATTATTTGGCTACAGATTTTTCCTGCTTTTAAAATTCTTGGAGAGTTGTGGATTTCGACCCTTTCTTAGTTTTTGATTGATTGGTTTGGTTGGTTAATCTTTTTTCATTTTGCCAATATTTTCATTTGCTCTTTCCTAAGATAGAAAACAGAGAATAAAATTAAATAAAATTTAAATATTGCAAAAATAGAGATTTGTGGAATAAGGATTAACTTAAAAACTATATAAATTTTAAATGATAACTGTTTGCTAGTTTCTCTTTATGTTCCACAAGGGTCTTATGATGCACTTGTGCTGCAGGATAAATGGAAAACGCTTGTCCACACTGCAACGATTGCTCCACACCAGCGTAGGGGAGAACCTGTTCCATTGGAGTTGTTGGATAGGGTTATTCGTGCACATTCTTACTGGACAAAACGACAGACCAACCAAATGGTAAATCATAGCCTGTAAGGATGGAGACTCATGTCTTTAGATGTCCCAGTTCATGATCTAGGGACAAGACATTGTAAACCTCAACCGTTTCACCACAACTCTGGCCACCTCCCCTGTTTGCTGGAGGTTGCTGTGTATTATCCTAGCAAACTGATGTTCATAGCTGATTCTGGGTTTTTAAGAAGTATACAGAACAAGAGGAAGGGGAGCAACATTTTCTGCCAGTTCAATTACACACCTAAAATGCTGTGCTGCTTTTCTGATTGGTGCTAATGGAATTTGTCGAAATGACTACTGTAAAGTCAAGGATAACTGGTGAGAAGAAGACAGTTTTAAGTTCTAACCAACAGCTTTTCAGTTGTGTTCAATTCTTCCAGATGCCCTTGCAAATGTGTATAAGCTAATCCGTTAAGCAGATACTAACGCCTATCCTATTTGCAAACCATACGTCTTTGTAAGTACGCATATTTTTATGTTTATATTAATGCAGTCTTTGTGGGTACATCACAAATCATCACTCTTGCTTTAAGTGTATCTATGCATGCTTTTGGTTAGATCTATGCTTAGAGAAAGAAATCACAGAAAGAAGCAGGCACAGAAAGATAGCAATTCAGTGTAATTTGTTTCTACAGGGATTGTTGGTAACCCAGTATTATCTTGGGGGTATTTCATCCTTCTTGCTCTTAATAACTTGATGGTTGATTGACTGTGGGATGAATATGCAGGATTGTTCAGCCTCCCCCTCTTTTGTGGGATGTGTGGGGATATGTGTGTAACTATTATACAGTGAATGAGTATTTGTGGGATGTGTGTAACTATTATACAGTGAATGAGTAATAGATCATTCCTGGGATGATTAAAAAATTGTTGGATAACTCTGTTTTAGGTCTTGGGATGATTTTTATGTCTTTAAAATCTTCTCTCCCTTTGTGCGCTATCCCATATTGGTTGTGAGCTTTGGGCTGCAACGACATATAAGTCTGAACTAACTGAGGCTTTTATGTCAATACGGGTGTACACAGCTGTGGCCCTCCTACTAAATAATGTTTGATTAATGGTTGAGTGAATATGTGTGTCTATTTGGCCTTTCCCTCTTCTGTGGGATGTGTTGTGCAAACACTGGAATAAGTTGTATCTAACATCTTGTGGAATAGATATGCACATTTGTTTAGTAATCCTCTCTTCTTTTGGAGAATGTTAATGCTACAAGTTTTTGTATTTGTTAAGAATCTCTACTTCGCTTGTTTGAATACTTGTTTTAAATTTTTTGAATCCAAATTCCTTTTGACTTGAAATATTAGAATGACAAGGCATTAACTAATTAACATATGTGATGAACATTATACAGCTCAATCAATTAATCATCACGTATAAGATTTAACTCCAAAACATGGAACTATACAAACATAACACAAGATTTGAACATTTGTATAATAAGCACTATAAAGATAATATCAACTATTATGTATTTTTACCCACTACTAAAATGAGGTTTGAACTTGAACAAGATTTCTACATTTGTATAATAAGCACTATAAACATAATATCAACGATTATGTATTTTTACCCACTATTACAAATGAGGTTTGAACTTGAACAAGATTTGTACATTTGGATAATAAGCCCTATAAAGATAATATCGACGATTATGTATTTTTTACCCGATTATGTATTTTTTACCCACTACAAATGAGGTTTGAACTTGAATATTGGTGCATGTATGTTAGGGTGGACTATAACTAATAGTGAGTGTAGTCACAAGTGGACTACACAAGGTGTATGAAGGCAACCCATCAAGACCACGTATCAAGATATGTCAAACATCTCTCTTTTAATTGACAAAATTAACAAGTTAGATATGTCAAACATCTCTCTTTTAATTGACAAAATTAACAAGTTAGATATGTCAAACATCTCTCTTTTAATTGACAAAATTAACAAGTTGGTTTTGAAGGCAACCATCAAGACCACGTATCAAGATAGTTAAATATATGTCAAACAAATATATGTCAAACATCTCTTTTTAAGATTGACACAAACACAAAATTAACAAGTTGGCTTTGAGATCATATTTGAGATCAGATGTATTCACTAAGGGGTGGTCAATATATTTGGTGGTATATTTGACCAAGTAAACATTACATTGAAACATTTATTTTTAATATGCATTTTTGTAACATTTATTTTTAATATACACTTGGGATAAAGGTGGAAAATTAGAAAATGGTTAAATAAACATTATAATAATGTCTTATTGTTTAATTTGGTACCTGGAAATATAACAGAAGCTTTTAATAGAGACTCCATTTGTAGAATTTTAACTTTCAAAACACATTTGCAAAAAACAGGTTTAAACATAATCATGTTTTAAAACTCTAGCCTACAAACTACCTTCACATTGTTAAAGTTTATGAGATTTACAATGTACAAGAAAGAATGATGAGAAGAATAAAGATACAACAATGGAAATGACCTCACCATTTTAAAATTGCTATCATGTAACCAATTAATTATTCTAAATAAAAACATTGATCTATTTTTAAATTTGCTAGCATTTAACCAACTAATTATTCTAGATAAAAATGTTGATATATTCTCAACTAAACATCAAGAATAAATTTTCTATTTATAATAACTAATAAGTTAACCGGCGAAATGCTTGTGGGTGTTGAGGCATTCCTGCGATGTAGGGGTAGGTAAGGTGGCTAGGAACTCAAACAACGTTGAGCTAAAATCCATAACACACTTCAAAAGGGGATTGCACAACCAAGAGGTGGTATCAACAAGAAATCTAAGAAAGGCGACCGCACACTTTTTGAACAATAAGGTTATATTCACTCAACAAATGTTCCAAACTCCACATGTGACAAGATGAAATATCCATCATTTTTCCACGCATGTGCAAAAAGAACAAAAACACAACGATGCAAAACTATCAAGAAGAAGTCATTGATATGATCAATCAAATCATAAGACCAATGGTGATCTTATGAAACTATATAGTTGGATGAAACTCAAATGTTGACCAATCATCAATCCAACCCAGTGTTGTAAAAATCAGAACCTGTTGATTTGGTCGATTCAACCCTCCGAGCTTGAAATCGAGCTTACACTTGGATTGATGGTTGGTTTCATAGTGAACAAGTTGGTTTGGCCAGTTATTGATGAGTGGGCGAGCCATAGCATCCAACAATGTGGAAAAACCAAAAATAAGGGAAATAAACCATCACATGTTATATAGTAATATACATTAGCAAACTTGTCATATTTAGTGTTTAATGGTTTGTAGTTACATTGATTTACATGTGTCATGAATATATATATATTTTTATTAAATTATGCATAATTTATGTATTTTTTAGTAATTTGGTTCTACAACCTATTTGTTGGTCTTCTACTATTGATTCGTAACCACAACATGCACCTTTTGATGAGCCAACACCAAATTCTTTACCATCCACATCTTAACCATGTCAACAACCTGAAAGAAGAAACATTTTTTGTTCTCCATTCGAGAATCAAATTTTTGATTCACACACACTGGTTTTGATTCTAGCTTTTAAAACATTGATTCAACCACAATGAGTCCTAATATTGGCTACTAATCCAAGGTTTTGCCCTTCACACTTATTAAATTTTGATCTATAAAAAGAATTGCTATCCTACCAGTGTGTGTGAATCAAAAATTTGATTCTCGAATGGAGAAAAAAAAATGTTTCCTCTTTCACCGATGAGGTTGTTGACATGGTTAAGATGTGGATGGTAAAGAATTTGGTGTTGGCTCATCAAAAGGTGCATGTTGTGGTTATGAATCAATGGTAGAAGAATCACAGCGGATGAATCAACCAAGGATACAATGTGGTTCTTGCAAAACAATAGTAGACAAAGATGTGGACACGTGATCTAGTTCTTTGTGAAATAATAGTTGTAAAGGGATTAGGGTGACTTGCACTTGGGGATGAAGTTCCAAAATATTGGAGGTTTCTCACTGGTCTCATTTGAGGTTCAATAGGAGTAACAAAACCTTGTTTATGTTTGCCAAGTCTACCACATATTTAACCCACATGTCGAAGTATTTTGGACCCAATGTCTTTAGTATATCACTAAAAATCGGGAGATGATGACCCATTTGTAGCCACTAGTGCATGCAAAGAAGCATCAAAAAGAGAGAAGAAAACACCAAACATCCTCTTACAATGTGTCAAGTGTTGCTTCTTTCTCCCTTAATTCATCTATGAGCTTTTGACGCACAAAATCCAACATTTCTTCCATCTGATGATTATGAAAAAACTAATGATCAATTTGTTCATTATACCTAGTACAAACAAGAGCAGCAAGGCTATAATCTCTTTCAAAATATGTTTTTAAGTTGCTTAAGCAATGCTTACATTTTTCTTCAATTTTATACATTCACTTAACTTTTGTAGAAGATTATCGTTGATGTATAGTAAATCTTGGATGTACTTCCTTTTTTATCTGAATTGTTGTCAAAGCAAGAAATCATAATCATTCTTCAAGCATCGATACAACTCATTATAACTTTTGACATTATAACTTTGAAGTAGGACAATGACACTGAATAATACTTTTACCATGAATATAATTCATCATGAAGTTGGATATTAATTTCTTGCAATGCTTCTGCAATGAATAGACCTCATCATGAAAATGGATATTAATTTCTTGCAATGGAAGATTAAACTTATGAAAAACTAATGGAAAATTATACTAGCGAAAAACTAGAAATAGCATGATGGAGATAAGTAATTTCATTACAGTTACAGAGTTTGTCATTAATATACTATAGTAAAAAAACCCCATTACAAAGCTTGGATTTAGTGTTTAGTAGTAAAGTAACTTTGTCCTGAAGTTGGATGTTAGGTCACGAAGTTGGACGCTGAGCACTGGTTTCCCGCTCAATGATATGATTATCTTGTAAGGAAACAACTTTATTACAGAGATGATAACTCGCTGAATGACATGATTATCTTGTAAGGAAACAACTTTATGACAGAGCTGATAACTAGAGTTGTCAATGAAAAAACTTGCTTATTAAGTTTAGCAAGGGGCAATCGTGCTCTGCAAGGAAGTGACCTTCTCATGACATTTCAGAAGCTATTTTACATCTATTTTTGAAGGAGCAATTCTTCAATGTGAGCGATATATAAAAGTACCTTCGCAACCATAAAATATGGACTTATATTACGCAGTGTCTGGGCGGGGTGCAAAACAGCCCTACTGTGTCTATCTTGAAAATTCAAATTCGAAATTCACTTTTTTTTCCAAAACAATTGCGGTAACTTCATTATTTTGACAAAAACAAAAGGAAAGGGGTTCAAAACCGGCTCTCTCTTCAGATTCAAGAGCCTTGACCAACATCCATATTGCTGCACTTCCAGAAAAACATTGAAACACAGAAAATGGCAGGTTTTGCTCTTTTTATTCTAATAATACCCCCAAAAATTGCAGATTCGATTTGCCCTGGGAGGCAGTTTAAGTTACTACATACCTTATAGATATCTATAGCGTGCTGGGAGATGCAAGAGGAGGGTGCTGCGTCAAAAAGCGCTCCCACAGAACGAACTGAGCTAGGGCTCCAACATGACAAAAGAATATGCACTATGTTGAAGTTAATAACGAGAGGGCTGAGCTGTAACAGAGAGGTATTTATGCGTTTAGACGATTTCAGAGTTGCGGCTTATTTCTATTATTCCTGTCAATGTGGGCCTCCTGTTTCGCGACTTCTTTCTGTTATTCTTCTCAATGTGGACCTTCTATTTCTCACTTCTGTTTTGAACCTTCTATTTCTCAACTTCTGTTTTTGTTGCTGAGATATCGTGATTTTTCAAAAATCCGTTCAGGTAACTGTAAGTGTATAACTTTTGCTGCTATGATCTGAAGCTGAAACCTAAGCAAATCCAAAATTTTGTAACAAATTGAAATATAAAAGTGAATTTTAATAGAAAATAGTTTGTAGTTAAATATCATATAACCCGATATCCCAATTTCAATGTTGTTCTGAATACTATAATAAGTCTCATATCTAAATTTTACATAAAACTCCATCAATTAATGAAAAAGTACAATCAACTCCCACTAATTTCATGAATTAATGAAAAAGTACAACCAACTCCCATTAATTTGATCTTAAAGTACATTAATTTTAAAAAAATATAAATAAATCCCAAACAAAATTAAAATGATTCACACACAATACCATTAATTAATCATCAAAATGATGAATATTGTAGGAGCCTCTCTTCCTTGGATTCCTTTGCCCTAAAATAATTGTAGTGTTGGATATTGTTGTATTTTAGATTCCTTTGCCCCAAAATAATTGCATTGTTGGATGTTGTTGTATTTTAGAGCTATCCCATGTAGCATCCTTATTGAATGAGATATTTCAATAATATCTTAATTTTCAAGTTCTCTTTCTTGGTTGCTAAAATGCACCACGGAATAAGAAGAGTATGTCCTGCGTCATTTAGAGAAAGAAAGATATTTGAATTTTTAACATTTTGAGTTCCCACTTTTTTCAAACATTAGGCACTAAAGGTGTTATGCCATTGTGATCATGTTGGCAATTTAAAAGTACGTACATTTCCCACACTTGCTAGAACCTTATAAGGCCCATATAATCCAAGTTTCTCCACCCCTTTACCTTTCAAAGACTTTGCTTATAAGGTTGTAATCACAAGAAGACCCAATCTCCCACTTCAAGTTCTTGCTCATTGTGTTGTTGGTCATGTTGAGATTTGATCCTATCTTGGGCCAAATTGAGGTTCTCATTTAGCTTATTCAATGTCTATTGGTTTTCCTCTAGGAAATCTGTTGGGATCCTCCTTAGGGGTGTAATGGGGGGCCAAAGGGCCCATAGTAGAGTAATAATAATGTGGGCCATTCAATATAAGGTGGACTAGGCCCACTATAGTACTCTTGAATAAATGTAATGGGACCTCATTAAAGGTCCATTAGATAGGGTTTCTTAATTAGTTATAAATAAGGATGGAGTACTCTTTATGATAGGTGTAGAGTTTATTGTATTTGGAGCTTAGCTCATTAGGAGGTTTCCCTCTTGAAGAAGCAAGTGAATAGGAGTGGATTCTTTCCATAAAAGGTAAATTGCAAGGTGTTACCCTACCTCAAGGGTTTTGATATTAATAAAGTGTGGATAATTTCTATCTTATTAGTGGATATTTTGTATGTGATTCTATTTACAGATCTAAGACACATAATTGTTGTACTATGTTGTCATTGATGTCAAATATTGTCATGTGATGTGTTTGTATCATTGATGTCATGTCATGGTTGATAGGAATAACCAAATGGATAAACTCCAAAGTTGTCCCTTTATGGTGAAAGCTCTCACGGGAAGACGCTCTTGGATAAAGTTCTCAAAGTGGTCCCCTTATGATGAAAGCCCTCATAGGAAGATGCTTTGTGAAGTCCAAATGGTTAGGTAGCCCAACAATGTGGTTAGAGAACCTAAGTTTGATTAAGGAATAATGTAATGAATATCAGTGAATTTGCAGGAGAAACTATTCCATATGGATAGTATATGTCATGCAGTTTCCGGTGATATGTGGAACGCCACATAACTCCTCATTGTAGAGAGTTATGGCCATGTGAAGTTGGAGAACCCTCTAGAAGGTCAAAGAAGTCAAATTATTCTAGAAGCTCCTAGAAGAAGTTGATCAATCAAAGTGGTTAGGCATGTGTTAAGTGGTTGCAACAAGAAAACAATTAAAAATAAATTAGTTGCAACTATAATTGTAGAGTTTACTATTTGTGGATAAAGTGGTTAAGTGGACAAAGTGGCTAAGTGAACAAAAAGTTAGTTAAGGGCAAATAAGTTATGAATTGACTAATTATAGAAAAAATTAGTTGCAACAAGAAGTTGTGAGTAAAGATAATTTATTTAAATAATAAAGTAGTCAAAGTGGTTGCAAAGAGAAATTATTTAAATAATAAAGTGGTTGCAACAAGAAGTGGTGAGTTTACTATTTATGAATAAGTCAAAGTGGTTGCAACAAGAAGTGGTGAGTTTACTATTTATGAATAAGTCAAAGTGGTTGCAACAAGAAGTGGTGAGTTTACTATTTATGAATAAGTCAAAGTGGTTGCAACAAGAAGTGGTGAGTTTACTATTTATGAATAAGTCAAAGTGGTTACAAAAGAAATTAATTAAATAATAAATTTAGTTGCAACTAGGAGTGGATAACTTACTATTTGTGGAAAGTGATTAAGTTAAGTGGACAAAGTGGTTAAGTGGATACTTCTAGAGGAAGCTACTTGGAGAATATAAATAAGAGAGCAAGGGTCTCCCATTAGTATCCATTGAGCATATTGAATATCTACAAGTGACTGAGGTAACCAAAGGAGATCTAAGGCGAATTTCAGAGGGAAGGTGAAGTAAAGAAGGCCAAAATTCAAGGGAGGATAAAGTCTTTTGATGATGCTTTCTAAGGTATGTTATTTACAGGTTAACTCACTATTTTTGTAATAACTTTTTTTCTAGAATGATTCAGACAACAAAATTTGTAGGCTGTTGAGAAAACATATCCAAGTAACCGTGATAAAATTTTTAGCTTGTGGGTCATTGTAGTTTGGGAGTTATACCCCGTGGAAAATAGGGTTTGTGGCTAGTCCTGAAACTAGTCTAAAGTAGGTGTTTCGGGTAAAAACGTCATAACTTCTTCATAACAGATCCAAATTCAGTAAGACAAAATGAATTGGTTAGAGTACAATATTTAGTATGTTTTGTACCATTTTTCAAATCCATACAACAAATATTCCATGTGGGGCATGCTCTACAAGTTCTCTCTCTGTAATAATCCAGAATTCAATAAGGTATGCCATTTTTTTTATGACTCCTTTTCTGGGAGGTTCCAAGCAGTGAAACCTGGAGGAATTGTAGACAAGACATTGAAAAACATTGTGTACCATTTTAAGACCTTATTCATCACAGGTACAAAGTTATGATTGTTGCAAGTTAGGGTTGTTGACTAATCTAAAATTAGTCACGTGAGACTAAAGTAAAATTTGATGAAAATGCTAGTCTCTTATTGTTAAAGTTAAGGAAGGTTTGCAGGTTTGTGATCATATACACCAGGTCTGTTACAAAGTTACATATCAGATTTGGATGATGAGATTGATGAGACAGGTTGAGGTGACAGGTTGTGCATAGTTGATGCATTTGTGTTGGTATAGAATGTTGGTATAATTTGACAGATTGTTTCTGTCTACAAGCTAGGTCTTGTAATTGAGGGTTGGATTCCTCACATCTCGGTTGGCACTGAGATATGCAGGCTGGGTCTTGCATTGAGAGTTGGTGCTCTATTTCAGTTGGTGTTGATAAAACCCAAGGATTGTAGTCCGTAATACAAAAGAAACTTATACATATATCTGGTGTTCCTTGTGTTCTTTATTGTGATGGTGCATAACTCTTTATTGTTAATGTATAACATTAAGATATATTCACATGCAAACAACTAAGTATGAATGGAAGTAATAAGTAATGATGTTGTGAATGGTGATTGCTAACTATAATTTTGTGAGAAGTGTAAAATAACCCTCACATTGATTCACCCCCCCCCCCTCTCAGTGCGATCGGTGTGTCCAACAATTGGTATCAGAGCCGACCTTCACTATAAGCCTTACAAGCTTGAAGAAGATCCATGGACACACAAATGGATGATGAATTTCCAATCTTTGATGAGACAAATTATTCAGTATGGAGAACATAAATGAAAGGGTATTTGAAGGCATAAGGAGAAGGCGTTTGGAAAGAATCTATTGGTGTATCAGTTCCCTTAAAGAATAAGTCAAAGTTTGCAGCTCAAAATGAAGAAAAGAAGAATGATGCATTAGCTCTCAAGACCATTTTCAATGGAATCTCAAGTTTGATCAAATAAAGCATGAGATAGTGTACTTCCACAAAGGATCTATGGTTGAAGCTAGATAAGGTATATCAAGACAAATCCATCAAGAAAAATGAAGGTAAAGACTCTCCAAAATATTCTAATGATAATACTCCTAGTGAAGTTGAATGTTCTCTTACAAATTAAGAAGAAGATATAATAGAAGTTTGTGTAGATGCAGAATAAGAGTTGTTGAAGTTTAACGAAAACGTTTAATTTGAGTTAGGTGATGTTAGCATGGAAATAGGACATTATTCAATTGCTTCTGAGTATCTTGAAAAATGCATTAATGAAGTCCTAGAAAAGTACCCAAAGCATATCATGGAACTAAAGCAAATGCTCAAAGAACAAGAAGAAAGCAAGAAGACTCAATTAGAAGAAAAAGAAGAAGAGATCAAAAGACTAGAGAATGAAATAATTAATCAAGCAGAAGAAAAGAAGAAGGTAGATGATGAGCTTAGCAAAAGTCTTGAAGTTAATGTCAATCTAAAGACCCAAATTGAAGAAGCCAAAATAATAGAGGAACTATTAAATGAAAAGGAAGAGTCATGCTATAAGTTGGAAACTGAAGTTGTTGATCTTAGAAAGAAAATAGAGAAGTCAAACACTCATAACAAGTTCATGAATAGCTCAACAATCTTGAATGAAATCTTGGATAATCAAAGATCTCCAAATGGTAAATCAGGTTGTGGATACAAGGAAGCTACACATCTTGAAGCAAACACTTCTAGGAAGCATGAGGTAAGTCCTTCATTCTCAAAAGGTGGAAGAAATGTTGCAAGTCAACCGTCTACACAAGGCAAGGAAACTTTCAAAAGAACAAAGCAATGAGGACATCAAGAAGCCATATTTACACTTCAAAGCAAATTCAAAGAGATACCTTCAAGATGGACACCAAAGCAAAGGTATGAAAATGTTTTTCATGGTCACAACTTCTCATGTAATGAATATGGTCACAAAGCTTTGGATTGCAGACATTATGCAAGGAAATATGTTGGAAGGTTTCATAACACCCTAAGGTGTTGGAGATGTAATCAAGTGGGACACATTGCTGCTTATTGTCACACTGTGAGATGCTACAACTGCAGTGGGTTTGGCCACAAATCCTAGGATTGCTGGAACACAAGAAGACAGTCCGTGAAGAGTGATTCATATAACATGACAAGAAGAACACATGAAGCTAGGAAGGAAGATAATGTTGAAAAGATGGAAGCTCAGAGCTCAAGTTCTGAGAAGCCGAGACACCTTCAGAAGTGGATGAAGAAGATTGAACAACCATAACATAATATCAACCATGAGGTCAGATCAAGGTTGATTTTTTTTTTGAAGCATACACGAGCTCTTGTGGGACAATTCACGTACATACACGAGATAACCTATAGAAAGGTCACATACATATGCGAGCTATCTGTAGAATAGGCCGTGTACCTATGGTAAGAGCCTTGGAAAAGAAGGCTATGCAGATGAGTTGCAACATGGTTTGATGGTATAACTCTGTTTTGCAGGGTCTAACATGGTTTGTTTCAGTTTTTCATGATTATATGTTGGTGTGTGTATTTGATGTATGTATGGTGATGACATATGGTTGAGTGTTGAAAGTCTATCTTGGATGCATGGTATTAACCCTAGAGTGTGGATTGAGACATTTACTATTGAGGAACAATGCTGGTTATGTTAGTGATGATATGGAATGTTGTTTATGGGACAATTCATGTTGATGTGATGTTAGCTAGAGACGTATCATTGATCTATTGAGGGACACTCTTAGTACATGTTTAGAGGTACTATTGTCCGCTTAGTACTTGTTGTACTGAATGGTTTTTGAGGCAGATCTGTCATGGTACATGGTTGGTACATATGTGAGATCCATTGATATATCTTATGATGTATTGTTAGAGGCATATTTGTTGGATGTATTGGTGCATCCATTTTGACATGTGGTTGAGCTACATATTGGGACATGTAGTTGATGAGTTGATGATGTGGTTATGTTGTACATTATTGGTGAGTCGTAGCTTTATCTATAGTTGATGTGTGATTTATACATATTTGGTACATTGCTAGAGGCACTTGCTAGCACTATGATTGGCACATGGTTTATGGTTGATATGACATACATGTATGGGAACACATCTTGATTGTAGTTCATCTTGTTGAGGTTTGGTGCATGGTTGATGCACTTGCTTTGGTACATGATGTATGGGATGATATAGTTGAGACACTTGTTATGATGCTTGGTTGATATATTGGTTGTGGAACTTGGTTCATGGTAGAGGCATATCATGAGTGATATGGCACTTGTTTGAGGCACATGGTTGGCATGTTGGTAGAGGTATATGATTGGTACACAATTGGAACATGTTATTGGCATATGGTTGATACACTCCATTGATGATATCTTATGGTATATTGTATGGTATTGATGTACATGGGTGTTGTGCATGGTTGGCATGCACTATGGCACATGATGTATATGGTTGATGTTTTGTTCACGATTCTCTATTCATTGTTGACATATCTTTTGCTTCATGATGTATGGTATGGAACGAGTTTGATGCATGGACAGATCCAAGGATCGTCATAGGAAGAGAAAATCATTCTTGAGCAATTGATCTATGTTCTAGTTGAGAAATATCATTTGCAACAGAAACAAATTGCAGTGGTAGCATATTGTTCATCTTGCATAGAAGATATGGGGAGACATACCCATAGGGGGAGTTATTATTCTTCCCATGATTGGTTGCAGTTGCATGATTCTAGGATGAGAGATGATTGTGAGCCATGCCATCAACATTGCATCAAAGTGATATCCCTTGTCCAAAGGGGGAGAGATTATTCAGAGGAATCTCAAAGGCATCCAGGAAAGGGGATCAATTCCAAGGAGAGTTTAGGAAAGGGGAGCAGCCCCAAAGAGAGAACTACCCTTTTCCATTGATGTCAAAGGGGGGGAGATAGTCACATTGATGTGGTGAGATGAACATTGATGAGGAGTGATGATCACAGAGGGAGAATGAGCATTTCCATGTCCAAGTGTTGCCATCAATGATTGGTGTTGACATAATGTTGGTGTCTCCATCAATGCCAAAGAGGGAGATTGTTGTACTATGTTGTCATTGATGTCAAAGGGTTGATGTCAAGTATTGTCATAGTGATGCATTTGTATCATTAATGTCATGTCATGGTTGATAGGAATAACCAAATGGATAAACTCCAAAGTGGTCCCCTTATCAACCATGACATGACATCAATGATACAAACACATCACTATGACAATACTTGACATGAACCCTTTCACAACAATGCCAACATAGTACAACGATATCCCCCCTTGGCATTGATAAACTCCAAAGTAGTCTCCTTATGGTGAAATATCATGGGAAGACGCTCTTGGATAAAGTTCTCAAAGTGGTCCCCTTATGGTGAAAGCCCTCTCGGGAAGACGCTTTGTGAAGTCCAAATGGTTAGGTAGCCCAACAATGTGGTTAGGAAACCCAAGTTTTATTAGGAATAATGTAATGAATATCAATGAATTTGCAGTAGAAACTATTCCATATGGATAGTATATGTCATGTCGTTTCTGGTGATATTTGGAACATCACATAACTCCTCACGGTTAGAGATTTATGGCCATGTGAAGTTGGAGAACCCTCACGAGTTATCTAGAAGCCTCTAGAAGGTCAAATAAGTCAAATTATTCTAGAAGCTCCTAGAAGAAGTTGACCAGTCAAAGTGGTTAGTCATGGGTTAAGTGGTTGCAACAAGAAAATAATTAAAAATAAATTAGTTGCAACTATAATTGGAGAGTTTACTATTTGTGGATAAAGTTGTTAAGTGGACAAAGTGGCTAAGTGAACAAGAAGTTAGTTAAGGGAAAAAAAGTTATGAATTGACTAATTATAGAAAAAGTTAGTTACAACAAGAAGTTGTGAGTAAAGATAAATTATTTAAATAATAAAGTAGTCAAAGTGGTTGCAAAGAGAAATTATTTAAATAATAAAGTGGTTGCATCAAGAAGTGGTGAGTTTACTATTTATGGATAAGTCAAAGTGGTTGTAAAATAAATTAATTAAATAATAAAATTAGTTGCAACTAGGAGTGGAGAACTTACTATTTGTGGAAAGTGGTTAAGTTAAGTGGGCAAAGTGGTTAAGTGGATACTTCTAGAGGAAGCTACTTAAAGAGTATAAATAAGAGAGCAAGGGTCTCCCATTAGTATCCATTGAGCATATTGAATATCTACAAGTGACTGATGTAACCAAAGGATATATAAGGTGAATTTCAGAGGGGCGGTGAAGTAAAGAAGGCTAAAATTCAAGAGAGAATAAAGTCTTTTGATGATGCTTTCTAAGGTATGTTATTTACAGGTCATCTCACCATTTTTGCAATAGATTTTTTTATAGAATGATTCAGACAACAAAATATGTAGGTTGTTGAGACAACATATCCAAGTAACTATGATACAAATTTAAGCTTGTGGGTCATTGTAGTTTGGGAGTTACACTCTGTGGAAAATAGGGTTTGTGGTTAGTCCTGAAACTAGTCTAAAACATGTTTTTCGGCTAAAAATGTCATAACTTCTTCATTACAAATCCAAATTCAGTAATACCAAATGTATTGGTTAGACTACAATATTTGGTATTTTGTGTACCATTTTCAGATCCATACAACAAATATTCCATGTGGGGAATTCTCTACAAGTTCGCTCTCTAGAATAATCCATAATTCAACAAGGTATGTCATTTTTGCTATAACTCATTTTTTGGGAGGTTCCAAGCAGTGAAACTTGGAGGAATTGTAGAAAAGACACTGAAGAACATTGTATACCATTTTCAGACCTTTATTCATTACATGTACAAAGTTATGATTGTTGCAAGTTAGGGTTGTTGTCTAATCCAAAATTAGTCATGTGGGACTAAAGTAAAGTTTGATGAAAATGTTAGACTCTTGTTGTTAAAGTTAAGGAAGGTTTGCAAGTCTGTGATCATATACACCAGTTCTGTTACATAGTTACATATCCAATTTGGATGATGAGATTGATGAGACAGGTTGACGTGACAGGTTGTTTTGATAGGTTGTGCATAGTTGATGCACTTGTGTTGGTATAGACTTTTGATACAATTTGACAAATTTCTTTCTGCCTACAAGCTGGGTCTTGTAATTGAGGGTTGGATTCCTCACATCTTGGTTGGTGCTGAGATATGTAGGTTGGGTCTTGCATTGAGAGTTGGTGCTCTATTTCAATTGGTGAAAATAAAACCCAAGGATTGTAGTCCGTAATACAAAAGAAACTTATACATATATATGGTGTTCCTTGTGTTCTTTATTGCAATGGTGCATATCTCTTTATTGTTAATGTATTTCATTAAGATGTATTCACATGCAAGCAACTAAGTATGAATGGAAGTAATAAGTAATGATGTTGTGAATGGTGATTGCTAACTAAAGTTTTGTGAGAAGTGTAAAATATCCCTCACACTGATTCAACGCCCCCTCTCAGTATGATCGGTGTGTCCAACAGAGTCCTCCTTATGAGAGGTGTAGAGTTTATTGTATTTGGAGCTTAGCTCATTGGGAGGTTTTCCTCTTGAAGAAGCAAGTGAATAGGAGTGGATTCCTTCCATAAAAGGTAAATTGCTAGGTGTTACCCTACCTCAAGGGTTTTGATATTAATAAAGTGTGGAGAGTTTCTATCTTATTAGTGTATATTTTGTATGTGATTCTATTTACAGATCTAAGGCACATAACAAGTGGTATTAGAGCCCTTTTTTGGGCCAAAAGGAAGAAGTTTATTTCCCTATTTTACAATTTTTGAAAGGAAAAAAGAAGGTAGAGACATTAAGGTCAATTCCTCTAACTTTCCGAGTAGAATTTGAAGAAACCAATTGTATATCTAAGTTCCTCTTGTAAAAACAACCGATTTCAATTTTTTTTGGTCCAAATTGGAGTTCGGGAAGTGAATATATCATTGATTTAAAATAATTTATTTTATGGGTTTTTCATGACGACCACATGGATTGCAGAGCTGGTATCTTTTGACATGGCGCTAAGATTTCCACCAGATCCATGCCATTGGATAAAGGATTTTAGGGGGTTTTATTTGGTATATTATATATTGTGCTTCCGATCAATATCTAGCAAGCTACAACCATTACAAATTTCCACTCGCAAACCCTAATGGACGTGAATAATGACAATATAGTAGAACATACCATAATGTTGTTGGAAAAATCTCTCCAGGTTGTGTCTTAGGGAATCTAATATATAAAACGATAATTTCTAAATCTAAGGAGACCTATATTATTGAGACCACATACCCTTTCATCAATAAAGAATATAATTGAGAAAGATATGCCTAGTATGATTTAGAGGATGACTAGAATGATTGGTACATGGTTAGTTGTTATTTCTAGAATGACAACTACTTTCATCTTCTATTTGATGACTCTACTCACCTTATGTAGATAACATCATGGAGGGAAGTTAGGAGCTTGCTATGACTACTAGTCTTTAACTTGCCTATTCTCCAATGGTAATGTGTTATGTGGATGCTTTTCAGATATGGATGGATCTAAATATTGGATCCACATGATTGTGCTTAGTATTTGTAGCACCATTCTCAAGAAGGTGTTGAGCTCAGGTATATACAATGGAGAGTTATCATGAGCTCTAGGACTTGGCACTCACGTTTATGGATGAGTTCTTTGGATTACTTCAATATTGCAGTTGGTACTTGCACATGGTACATTGACTACTTTGGCATTTAGCACTCGTAGATGGGATCCAGGTTTATGATGGATCTTGTTGGACTATTTCATCTTGGTGGATAAAAATTGTACATGGGACCTTGGTTCTCTAACTTACTTCAAAATTTTGGTCAACACTCATATATGGAACCCTAGTTTATGATTGTACCTCTTCACAAAAAGTGTTGAAGGAAAACGCTTTTCTAAGGGGGTTGGAATGTTGGGATCCTCCCTATGGACATAATGGGGGATCTAAGGGGCCATAGTAGAGTAGTAATAGTAGGGGCCATTCAATATAAGGTGGACTAGGTCCACTATAGTAGTCTTGAATAAATGTAATGGGGCCTCATTAAAGAAGGTACACTAGGTAGGGTCTCTTAATTAGTTATAAAAATTGATGGAGTCCTCCTTATGAGAGGTGTGGAGTTTATTGTATTTGGAGCTTAGTTCATTAGGAGGTTTTCCCCTTGAAGAGACAAGTGAATATGAGTGGATTCCTTCCATAAGAATTAATTGGAAGATGTTACCCTACCTCAAGGGTTTTGTTATTAATAAAGTGTGTAGAATTTCTATCTTATTAGTGGATATTTTGTATGTGATTCTATTTTCAAATCTAAGACACATGACAAGATCTCTAAAACTTGGTTGTTCAACATCCTGAAGGTCAAGTCAATCAACAAAGGAGGGTCATCACTATCAAGGGATTTAAATGGTGGCATTTCAGTGGATGTGGTATGCTTTATTGTACTAACTTTTTGGCAAGTGCAACCATTTTTTCCATGAAGCTTGTTTTCTCGCAACATAGTTTCTCAAGTACCCCTTTCGACACTTGTTCAATAGCTATGTCTATCCATTTGTTTGATGATAATAGCTAGTACTTGGTAGGAAGTTAGTACTAACAAGTCTAAATAACTCATTCAAAACGTTATTGATGAATTTTGGGCCACTATCAATGACAATATTCTTTAGAATCCCATGCAACTTGTAGACATGTTGCATAAATAATTAAACAACTTCTTACTAGGCTTTAGCACCAAAATCCATTGGAATAAAGTTGGCCATACTTAGTCAATCGATTAACCACCACAAAATGTTATTTTTTCCTCCCCCCCGAACATCCATTGGAATAAACTTGGCCATGCTTAGCCAATCAATTAACCACCACAAACTATTATTTTTTCCTCCCCCCGAGGCACTACTACAATATAGGGTTGTAGCGTCACTTCTAATGCAATTATTTTGTAAAAATAATCAAGTTTGTATAACACAAAACAAAACACACTTGGGATGTCCCCATTTGCGTTGAATTTGCATCACGACATTAGTTTTTTTCTATGCATGCTCCTTGAGGCATCGTCTTAGCAACAAAAATTACGATACAGGGAGTGGTTTGCATCTAATTTGTGTCTTAGTTGAGTCGATATTTTTGAAAAACAACTTTGCAAAGTCACGTTTGCATCTTATTTTCATCGCTTTGGAGTTGTTATGCATCATATTAGCATCATTATGAGTCACGTTAGCCTAGTTCTAGCGACGTAGTTTAGTCTATTAGTGTAGAAATACAAAACTTTTTGTATCATGTTGGTGTCTTCTAAGCATCATATTACTTCATTTATGCTTCATTTTAGTTCCATTATTGTGTCATGTTGAAATCATTTTATGTCATATTAGCGTTAAAGTTACGTCGTTTTATCATCAAAATTGTATTATTAACGATTTTATTATTTTGATTAATTTTATTATTATTGATTATTTGATTTATTATTATTATTATTATCAATTTAATTATTATTAATTATTTGATTATTTTTATGATTCTTTAATTATTCTTATTAATTATTATTTTATTTTTTTTTATAATTATTATTTTTATAATATTTAAATATTGATAAGATTGATGACTAGTATAAGTCTATTTCATAATGTACTAATCATGAGAGAAAAAATCTCTCTCTCTCTCTCTCTCTCTCTCTCTCTCACACACACACACACACACACACACACACACACACACTTCCCTATTAACATTCAGTCAATTTCACACCATGACTAGAGCAAAAAACTATGCATCCATAAACATAATTATGAATTTTACTGCACTAAAATTCAAATTTTCACATCATGGAAGCAAAAATCCATGAATGTATAAATGCGATGATGATATTTTAAACTAAATTATAAAATAAATATGTAATTTTTTCTACTTGTAAACAAGTGGCATATTGCCACATCAAGGAAATGTCAACTTTGTGTACAACATTGCATGAAAAATTATGTACACATATAAGAAAATAAAATGAATTTGATATTACAAGTTGATTGAACTATTGTCAATGTCATCTTCATCTTTTGAACCCTCCTCATCCTCACTTTGTAAAAACATAATAAAAGAACACGAGTTCAACAAAATAAAAATCGCTAACATTTAAATATGTAATAGAAAACATAAGAGTTAAATAGTTGTTAATACCCTTTGATTCCTCTAAGTTACCCTTGTCATCATTAGTACAAAATAATATAATATATTTCAATTAATGAATGAATAATTCCAACCATATATAAGCTAAAAAAATGAATACATAACGAATAATTAAATACATCTGGGATGGGTTGCATATATTTCACCATTCTTTCATAACCCTTCATCAGGACATACTTTAGTTCTTCCCAAGTGGGCTCATGATTATAGGCATTTAACTATATGCAATAAGAGAAAACCATATTTAATAATTACATATAATAAACTAGTATTAGCATATTAAATGATATTATATTGATAAACTTATAAAGTGCTCTCTAATAAAAAACCTTCAAGATTTATCCAAAGAATGTACAATTGTTTTTTTCTTTGTATCCATTCTTGTCTGTCCATAAGAAAATAAAAGATTAGTTAAATTTATCAATGTTTGATAAATGACCACAAAAGCATGTCAATGGCACTATAAGATTACATCAGAGAAAGACAAGAAGTTAAAAACATGTTAAAATAAATAACTGCAAGCACATCAAATCCATAACTACAAGTATATATTATTTATTACCTTTGTGGATTTTTTGTGTGGTGTCTCAAGGTCCACTCCTCATGCTTTCTTCTTTTCAACTATTCTATTATTGTCTTTGAAATCGTTCAGGGTTTTTTAAAATACATATTTGTCAATATCATATGGTCCTTTTTTATAAAAGGAAGATATATTCATTGACAAATATATCTTCCTTTTATTCAAGGCATACATGTATTCCATACTTTTCAAACAATTCTTTTAACAACATTCACTTGAAATCAAATCACTTATGGAAATTGATTTAGTGATAAGTTCTTTCCTAGACCTTGTATAACTGGAATGATTTGGATTGATATAAAAAGGTCTAGTCCTCGTCCTAGACATAATGTTTCTTTGCAATGTCTCCACTATTTCATCATCCTCACTAGAAGGAATGTCCTCATCACTAGGAGGAATATCATACAAAACATTGTGAGGATATCAAATAAGAGAATGCCGATCACCTTGATTTTTTGCTCCTGAATGATTGGGAACATGATATTCATTCCTAGGTCCATCATCATATTCATTGATAATCTCATTGATAAGAGGAATACCAAACTCACTAGAAAAATGATTACCATATTCACCAATGTCATTGGATATTCCATGAAAATATTCACTTGAAGGAAAATCATCATCACCCTTAAGACTATCAATGCCATTAAATTCTTTTCTAACAAGAATGTCTTCATCATCAACAACACTATTATTAGTGCCTCTAAAATATTCACTTGGAGTAAAAATATCATCATCACCATTGTTTCTTTTAAATTGCCCACGTGGAAAAAATGTCCACCATCGACATAATCATCTTCACTACTTTTAAAATCCCCACTTGAGGGAAATTCTTCATCATCCTCATTAGTGCCTTGAAAATACTCACTTGGAGGAAAATATTCATCATCCTCATTAGTACCTTGAAAATCCTCACTTGGAGGAAAATCATCATCATCACCATTGGTACCTTTAAATTCCCCACTTGGAAAAGAGTGTCCACCATCAACATAATCATCGTCACTACTTTTAAAATCCCCACTTGAGGGAAATTATTCACCATCCTCATTAGTGCCTTGAAAATCCTCACTTGGAGGAAAATATACATCATTCTCATCAGTACCTTGAAAATTCTCACTTGGAGGAAATCATCATCATCAACATTGTTGCCTTTAAATTCCCCACTCGGTAAAAAGTGTCCACCATTAGCATAATCAACTTCACTATTTTTAAAATCCCCACTTGAGGGAAATTATTCATCATCCTCATCGGTGCCTTGAAAAACCTCACTTGAAGGAAAACTTCATCATCCTCATCAATACCTTGAAAATCCTCACTTGGAGGAAAAACTTCATCATCCTCATTAGTACCTTGAAAATCCCAACTTGGAGGAAAATCTTCATCATCCATGCGAGTGCCTTCAAAATCCTCACTTGCAAGAAAATTTTCATCATCCTCATTAGTACCTTGGAAATCCCCACTTGGAGGAAAATATTCATCATCCACATCAATGCCTTGAAAATCCTCACTTGGAGGAAAATCTCCACCATCTTCATTGGAGCCTTTAAATTCCATTGATGGAGGAAAATCTTCATCATTATTAATGTCATCATCATATTTCTCCTCTACACCAACACTACCTGATATAGCGGGAAAACCCCTCTACGGACTACACCAGGGTTCTAAAGTGTAGACAGAGCTAACCGTCTAAAGTCTCCTACTTTTAATAACTATCATGTCACTACCCCACAATTATACATAAAAGACAAAGTATAGGGATCCGGTAGGCATACCTTAAACTCCGCGTCCGGTGTCGATCCCTTTACGCTTAGTTGTTTCTTGACTGCATATCTCCTCCCAAGGCCAACCTTCATTCACCAAAAGAAAAACAAGAAACTACAAGCATGCATTCTATATAAGGATTATTGGGTTAGACATCATAACAAAAAATGTAAACAAATCATAAAGATTTAAGACATCATTTGGCGGGACGGAAAAAGTATTTCTTTATATTAATCTCACAAAATTCGTTTACAATATGAGACTGAAAACTGCTCCTCAAACTCGGTCCTAGGCTCCTCTTCACCATGCACCAACTGCTTCCACGTATTCTTCTCCTCTTCAGTTCTCTCTAGGGAAATGGAAAGGTTTTGCAATGGAGGAAGAAAGAATTCTGACTCAAACTCACAATGTGGTTGCAAAATATTGGGGCAAAGGGGGAATACTTAAATGGGCAGAGTTTCTATGCTCTCGTGCCTCTCTTTGGAATGGGACCCCAAAACCTTCTTTTATCGGCCAAAAGAGATAGTAACGGTTGGGGTGACTAGCTATGGGCGGTCAAATGGTTAGGTAACATCTCGAAAACCCGTATCCCTTTGCAATTTTCATTTTTCGCACTTTTTTGTGAGTGTATGCGGGTTGTAATGGTGCAACAAGCGTGTGTATGCGGGAAGTAGTGGTGTAGGGCATTTACACCTTCAAAACAATGGTTTTTTAGAAGAGTTGTTCAGTGATGGCTTGACAAAGATATCAAGTAAGATGGCCTGATGCCAGGTATGCATGTTAGGTGCAATTTAGGGTTATAACAGATGCCCCCTAATGTGTGAGGTTAGAAGATCATCTGATGGCCAAAATACATTAAAAATATTCACCAATGTACGAAGAGAGTGAGCCCAAAGACTAGAGTTCAGGGGGTGCCATCTGCAAAATAACCATTTGTCTCACCGAGGCGGGCATACCCATGCTCAGGATGAAATAAAATGTCAATCAAATACACTGCAGATCCATGTCATATAACTATAAAAAGTGTAGCCATGAGTAGTACACATCTGATCTACATCTCAAAATCAAAAAATATACATGCATAGTATCCATCTTCAAGAATCCAATGCCGCCCAATGGCCAGAGATGAGGTCTTTGGATTTCAAGAAACAACTTCAAAATCTTCAAAAATTGGGTAGGAGTGTAATATCAGTGTATGAATTCACTACCCAGAGGTCTTCGACGGCTCGTCGGGAACAGACAAGAGGATCTCGGTGATCAGGCAAAGAACTTTAGTGATTTTGAGCAAGGACTTGATTGGAATTTTGGGGTGGCCGGACATGAAGACAAGAGACAAATTGCAGAAGGGCCAACTCAAGTTTAGTAAAACTTCTCTTGGACAAAAGCACGACAAAAGATGAGACCCAGGCAGCATGACATTGACATAAGTTCACGATGCATGAGGCAATGCGAACTCTCCATATTCTTGGAAGGGTAACCAAACAGAGGAGGACACAACTCTACGTAGTGAGAACAACTTCCTAAGATCATATTGAATCCTAGATCTTGACTAACAAATGAAAGGATGTGCTTAGTCCAAGGGCGACTCATTGTGCTGTCAACAAAAAAGAAATACTTTTCCCTTCCTCTTTTTGGGGTATATTTGATTTTTTTTTTTGTCTTTTTCAATAATTTTGGAAATCTTGAAAAATAATAAAAGAATGCTACGTTACAAAGGAGGAACGAGTGTCACAGACATACTAGTTCCAAGCGCAAGGAACACACCGATGCTCAGAGCAAGGGGACATATGCAAGAAAAGGACACTCGGAAAAATCCTCCATGGGTCAAGGTGTCAAGACGCAGAAGCAAAGTGATACAAGGCCTACTTATAAGGCATGCTTTAGATGGTTCAGTTGAGAGAAACATGGAGCCGACATTAGGCCAAAGACGCAGGAATGAAAATGCGATTAACAAGACACAATGATAATGTCCTTCGATGTAATTTTAACAAGCCCAGAGAAGGTAAGCTTGATGATTTTTTCATTTTTTGAGAGTCTGAAAAGGCGTAAAAGGAGACTCCACTGGGGTACCTTTTTTGAAGGTAGTCTAGTCGGCTCGAAAAAGGGGTAAACTAGCACCGAAAAGACGTCTATTCAAAAACCATTTTAACGAGTGTGACAAAGACAAGATCACTCGGCATTTTTTTCATATTTAAGGAGTCTGAAAAAAGATTAACTATGGACTTCGTCAGGGACGTTCTTCTTGACCAATTTAACGAGTGTGAAGAAACAAGGTCACTCGACAATCTTTTCAATTTTAGGGAGTCTGAAAAGAGCTTAACTATGGACTCCGTGGGGGTTCCTTTTTCGTAAATTTAGTCCCTCAGGCCTGAAAAAGGGTTAAAATTATACTTGAGAATAATCTTCTAGAGAAACGAGGCTCCTAGAGTATACCTTTGTTCGTACATTTGACCATCCAGACCGAAAAAGGGGTAAACTATTGCTGAACAGACATGCCTTTGAATTTTAGTTTGGTGAGTGTGAAGGGAAACAATATCACTCGACAATATTTTCATGTTTAGAGGGTCTAAAAAGGGCTTAAAAGAAGACCCATTGTTTTGGGAGTCTCGAGGGTGAGGTCAAAAGCGATAATGAATCATGTAAGTGAGGCCCAAACTCGTAATCAGGAAAAACTAAAAAGGACTCCCGAGCCTATGATCATTAGCGACGACATGGACACCAAAAATGCAACCAGGATCTACCTAGGGAATCCATGTGAAGGTAGGATCTACCATTAAACTACGACACTTCTAGAGTAGGAGTGAGGGTTTCGTGTCTCAATTCGACGGGATCGATCCTATGGCAAAGCGAAAAAGACAACGAGATGCAGAAAGTGGAGGTGGAATCTTGACTTAGATGCGAAAAGTTGAAAAACAATTTTTTACCAAAAGACCTTTAAAAATGACCCAACTCTCAAAAATTTTCCCAATACCCAAAGTAACACATATCGTAACATCCCCCAAGAAACTCAAGAACCATACTAAACGGTTTTCAAGCAAGAAAAAATGACAAAAAGGGGCCAAAAAGTCTACAAATAGAAGCTAACAGCTCATTATCACCATTGTAAATTGAGGATTGACAAAAAAGTAAAAAACACCCCTTTGCCAAAGGAGTTGATTCCAGGAGCTTCAGTGGATGAAACAAACTTCCTCTTGGACCAAGTAAGTACAAACTAGCCCCTCCTGCATTTCTATTCTTCCTTTTTTGCATTTCTTTTTGTTTTTTTGTGGGGCACTGACCTTTAAAGAAGTTGGCCCTACGTGTACGCTGGCTGTCCAAGCACAACCCTCGTGTCCACGCAGGCATAAAATGATTTGCCTACGTACACACGTGACTATTGCCAAGACAACCCCTATACACCCTCCAACAAGTGGAAAAAATAAAAGGCAAGAGTTAACTCCCCATGACTTTGTCATTTTGCAGGATGTATGTTCATTGGAGAGAGAGGGAGCATGAGGACATTGATTTTTGGGTCTCAGAAGACCCTGCTGCTGTCACTGTTTTATCACAATGTGGGTTGTTAAAATTATTCCAGTGTTCGTTCATGAGGGCACAACCCAGGTTGTTGAATGCTTTGATAGATTACTGGCATCCTGATGCTGAGGCATTTATGCTCGAGGGGCAGTCATTGAATCCAATGACTGCAGACATTTACTTCATGAATGGTCTCTCGAGGAGAGGGGATCCAGTAAACTTTCATACTTTTCCCCTCGGGCCTCACAACATTGAGGAGTTGATTGGACTCCATTGCGAGGTGGGTACTGAGAAAGTAGGTTCTCAGGTGCCTATACACAAGATCAACAACCTATCACTAAAAGTGATAGTTCTACTCATTGGCTGGATCACTGGATCCACGACTTTACATCAGGCCTCCCGGGCGCACATGCATTGTGCAGTGCAGTGCTTAAATGCACGGATTTTTGACTAGAGTACAACCATGTTGGATTGCATGAAGAGACAAATAACAGAGTGTCGGATATGGGAACACCGAAACTTTAGGTTCGAGATTGTTTTATGTTCCTTTTTCTTCGAGAGGGTACCCAGTCTCAGTCCTCGAGAGATGATATGAGGGCACGTAGCCTCTCTCCCAGAATTATGCAGATGGGCGACGTTGTTTCCGCGACAGGGGGGAGGGAGGACCGTAGAGGCCTTCGATGACAATTTTTTTGACTGGTGGGCACGACAGATTCTGGCAATAGAGGACTACCCGTATGCCGGGATCAACTTTTCTAGAGATCCTGACATGTCTGTACCTCCCAGAGCGGAGAGAGGAGAGCTAGGTATGTTTGTTTTTCAAAGTTATTTAATTTTTATTTCTTTATATATATATATCATTTTATGTGTCCCAGAGTATCTGACAACTATGTATTTCTTATGTATAGATGTGGGACTAGTGCATCCAGCAGACTTCTCGAGGACTAGGTGGCATCCTCGACTAGAGGCAGGGCCAACCGCAGCTATCGGACCAGTAGCAACAACAGGGGGGCCTCCAGCTGGAGAGGCTGAGAGAGTATTGAGACAAGTGGAGTGGAACCTCACCACGCTCACTCGCGCAGTCCCTATGGCAGAGATCGAGGATCTGCCGTGAGCGATGCATCCTCACGTAGTTGGGGTACTACGAACTTGGGTCCAGCTCTTCCGGCGTTTGAAAAATGTCGTTGTTCATTATGGCAGGGCCAACAGGCCCCACCCTTAGCTAGGCTAGACTACTCACATGGTGAGGGCACCTTTTGTATATTTTTGAGGGCATAAGCCCCGTGACTCTTATTGGACATATTTTTGAGGCGCTTGCACCCACCTATGTACTCTGATATTTTTTATATATATATGCATATTTACATCTTTTTACGTCTTATGGATTACATCTATTTTACAAATGTGTTTACATGTGTGTGTGTGTGTGTGCTTTTTCTTACATGTGTGCAATGTGCCAATCTAATACATGATTAGCTAGAGTATCTTTGATTTGATTCAATCTCCTAGGAACATGGATATACATAATGTAATCAAAGCTTCATTCTAAGAGATGTAACCTAAGGAACCGTCGGTGTAGAGTAGGATCATAAACGCGATAAACCCCATTTAACTAGGACACAACCAGTTGAGCGTCTAAGTAGACCCGGAGGTGAGAGATACCATGCGACAAAGTGTCACGAAGCAACTCTAAGACTGCGCTATATTCGGGGGCATTATTTGTGGTGTCACTTAAACAGATACCTCCTGAAGATAACAACTGGCCCTGAGGTGTGAAAATCATCCAAGATGCGGAAGCAAGCCTCCGAGTGTGTCGGCTAGTGCCATCCACAAACCCAACGAACACCTCTAATTCACTTGACATTTTCCACAGTGAAAAAGATGACATAAAAAAAAACGTCACGTCCATAAAACCAAAAAGACAAAAACTAAAAGAGAAAAATGCATAAGAACTATACATATGTACAAGAAGTCACCCAAGGCGACCCACCTACGAGTAATACTTCTTGAGGTAGAGCCCATTTCTAGGCTCCACCAAAGAATTTCTCTCAAAGTCCACCATACGATAAGCGCCCTTCTTTAGAACCTCCTTCACGATGAAAGGTCCAAACCACATGGATTTGAACTTGCCTGCCCCCAGGGGATCCTTATCTTGGTCATAGACTAAGACAATGTCGCCTTCAGAGAAAATCCGAGGATGAATGGACCATTCATACTGACACTTGAATTTTTGTTTGTAAGCCTTATTAGCCAAGGCTGCATCCCGACATTGCTCATCGATCTGCTCAAGATATAATAAACGCTCTTCAAGTGGTGAAGTGTCTGGCAATAATTGTACTGCCAAATTTAGAGACGGGATTTGACACTCTATAGGCAAGACTGCTGCCAGCCCGTAAATGAGTTGAAAAGGTGAGAAACCGGTTGCAATCTTAACAGACACTTGGTAGGCCCATAATTTCGAGTACATTATCAAATGCCAATTTGACTTAGCCGAATTGATCGTTCGATGTAGGATAGTCTTAAGGGACTTATTCACAGCTTCCACTTGGCCATTCACTTGTGGATAGTAGGGTGAATAATGTTCTTTCCTCAACCCAAGCTTTGACGTTAACTCGGACATCATTTTGTTATGAAAGTGACTGCCATGGTCAGTGACAACCTCTCTTGGGACGTCGAACCTTTCTATTATCTAGTTAAACAAAAAGAGAGTTGTTGTCTTTCCATCATATTTAAACGTTGGCATAGCCTCGACTGACTTCATGAAGTAGTCTACTGCTACGGTGATATGACGGTGCCCCCTTGCTGAAGGGGGGTTGTGTGTAGTGTAATCAATCCCCCACTTGGTGAAGGGACCAACTGTGATGATGGGAAACATGGGAGCGGGGTGTGCCCTCATCTTTCAAGAGAAGATCTGACACAAATGACACTTCTTGATCGATTCAACACAATCTTTGATTAATGTCAGCCAAAAGTAACCGGATCGTAGAATATTTTGGGTTTTTGTCAACCCAGACTGATGATTTCCACATGCTCCAGTGTGGTAATCATTAAATACGATGAAACCTTGAGCCCAAATAGGCTCAAGAACCGGATATAACTCTTGTGCAGGGGTCGGATCGGGGTTGGCGGAAGCTTGTTGGACTATATAGTACGCAACTTCTACCACAGACAAAGGCATGGCCATGCCATGGTGCCATGTCCCTTCCATCATGGTTGATGGGGAAGGAAGAGTCCATGGATCGTTAAAGTAAGTCGTGTGAAACGACGAGATTTGAAAGATTTCATCCCTAGGTTGGTCGGGAACAACTGATATGTACTAGACATAACCGGTCGGAGGCGGGAATCGGAAGTACCCATCAAAGGTGGGAACAAACCAACCCCTACGTTGAAAATGTCGGGTTGAGGATTATCAATCATCAGGACCGTGGAGACCCCCGATGAAGGGTCAGGATGGGAGAAGGATAAATGATCAATGGATATGATCCAACCCTCGTGTGGAAACAACAAGACCTAGAAAACTGTCGTGACCACTGCTTGCATAGCATAGGTCCAAATCCTTCCTAACAAGATATTGTAGTCTGCACAGATGCCTCGAAGCAAGGGTTGGGGGCCATGTTAATGCAGGATGGAGGAGTGATAGCTTATGCATCAAGGAAGTTGAAGAAACACGAAGAGCTATTTGCAACTCATGATTTAGAGTTGGCAATTGTACTGCTAGCTCTGAAACTTTGGAGGCACTATCTTGTGGGGCGAAACTTTGAGCTCAAAATGGACCATCAAAGTTTAAAACATCTCTTCACTCAAAGGGATCTGAATGCCAGGCAAAGGCGATGGAGTGAGTTTATGAGTGAGTACAATTTTGGCATTTCATACATCAAGGGAAAGGAAAATGTGGTCGTAAATGCCTTGAGTAGGAGACCACATGTCTTCTCCTTGGTACTTTTAAAGGTCAATATGAGGGAACATGTGTTGATGCAACTCCAAGGAGACAATTGGTATTTAAAGGTTACTTCAAACCTCCAGAGCGGGAGGCAGTTAGATCCAAAGTATGAAGGATATAGTCTGGAAGCAGACGGACTGTTAAGATATCGGGGAAGGATGTACATCCCTGAAGATGGGGATATTAGAAGCATCATACTGAAGGAAGCCATAGAGCACTTTATTGTGCGCATCCGGGTGTGAATAAGATGTACACAGACATGAGGAAGCTCTTCTTCTGGGTAGTCATGAAGCGCGATGTAGTCCATTTCATTGCCAAATGCCTAGAGTGTCAACAAGTGAAAGATGACCACCATCACCCGGCAGGCCTCCTACAACCACATGATGTTCCTATGTCCAAATGGGAAGTCAACTCTATGGATTTTATTGTGGGGTTGCCGCTCACATCTCATAGACACAATGTCATTCTTGTGATAGTGGATAAGTTAACCAAGAGTGCTCAATTTATTCCGGTTAGAGACACTTATGATTTCATTGATGTGGCACGTGTGTTTGTAAGCGAGGTTATCCATTTTCACGGGATACCTAAGAATATCATTTCAGATAGGGACTCCAGATTCACTTCTAGGTTTTGGACAAGTTTGTAGTCAGCATTGGGGACTTAGTTGAACTTAAGCACAGCTTATCATCCTGAAATAGATGGGAAAACTGAGAGAGAAAATCAAGTCATGAAAGACATGCTCAGGATGTATGTCATGGATAATCAAAACCAATGGAAGGAGTACCTACCTTTGGTAGAGTTTGCCTACAATAACAGTTTTCATAGCTCCATTGGAATGCCACCCTACGAAGCTCCGTATGGAAGACCATGCAAAACACTGTTGAGTTGGGATAGAATAGAAGACCGAGTAACAATTGGGCCAGAATTGATTCAAGAGATGGAGGAACAAGTGATTCAGATTAGACAGAGACTAAAGGAAGCACAGGATAGGCAGAAAAGTTATGCGGATGCACACAGGACCGACCGAAGTTATGAAGTGGGAGACCAGGTTTTCATTTGTATCAGGCCTAATAAGAGTACCATACGGTTCGGGAAGGGAGAAAGATGTCACCTCGATTTATAGGACCACTCAGAATCCAAGAGAAAATTGGACCTGTTGCCTATTGTCTCATACTTCCACCCCACTTGCATAAAACTCATAACGTTTTTCATGTATCTGTTTTACGTCATTATTTTGTTGATGAATCACATAAACTAAATTGGAAGGAATTGCAGGTATCGGACGTGGGAACTCTCACGGTAGAACCGTTACGTATATTGGACTGTAGAGTCCGACAACTCAGGAATTGTCTAGTAGACCAAGTTAAGGTCCAATGGGACAAGTATAGTCCAGGATCTGCTACTTGGGAAGACGCCGAGACATTACGATGAGACTATCCCTCACTTTTTTGACCACCTCGAGAATATGTTTCTCGGAGGTGGGGTGTATGTAACACCACCTTTTGACTTAGACAG